>VZRW01008703.1:146672-179121 GCA_013398125.1 Aegotheles bennettii | reverse complement strand
GCCTTGTTGAACTTCATGCGGTTTGCATGGGCCCACCTCTCAAGCCTGTCTAGGTCCATCTGGATGGCATCCCTTCCCTCCAGCGTGTTGATCACACCACACAGCTTGGTGTCATTGGCAAACTTGCTGTGGTTGCACTCAATCCCACCACCCATGTCACCAACAAAGATGTTAAACAGCACCAGTCCCAATATCAACACCTGAGGAACACCATTTGTCATTGAACTCCACTTGAACATCGAGCCATTGACCACAACTCTTTGAGTGCAACCATCCAGCCAAGTCCTTAACCACCGAGTGGTCCATCCATCAAGTCCATGCCTCTCTAATTTGGAGACAAGGATGTTGTGCAGGTCACTGTCAAATGTTTTGCACAGGTCCAGGTAGATGACAACAGCTGTTCTTCCCTTATCCACCAATACTGTAGCCTTATCATAGAAGCCCACCAAATTTGCCAGCCACAATTTGCCTTTGGTGAAGCCATGCTGGTTGTCACCAATAACCTCATTTTTTTCCCCTGTGCCTTAGCATAGTTTCCAGGAGGATCTGCTCCATGATCTTACCAGGCGCATAGGTGAGGCTGACTGGCCTGTAGTTCTATGTTTTTTCTCCTTTTCCAAAGTTTTCCAAAAAAGTGCCAAAGTTTTCCCATTTTAAAAATGGGGGTTATGTTTACCCTCTTCTAGTCAGTGGGAACCTCACTGGACTGCCACAGTTTCTCAAATATGATGGATAGTGGCTTAGCAACTTCATTTGCCAGTTCCCTCAGGACCCACAAGTTCATCTCATCAGGTCCCATGGACTTGTGCACCATCAGGTTCCTTAGGTGGTCTTGAAACTGATACACCCCTACTGCGAGTGGTTCTTCATTCTCCCAGTCCCCACCTTTACCTTCTGTGACTTGGGTGCTGCAGCTTGAGCACTTGCGAGAGAAGACTGAGGCAAAAAAGTCACTAAGTACCTCAGCCTTCTCCATATCCTGGGTAACCAGGTCTCCCATTTCCTTCTGAAGAGGGCTCACATTTTCCCTAGTGTTTCTTTTATCACCAACATACCTATAGAAGCTCTTCTTGTTGCCCTTGATGTCCCTGGCCGGATTTAATTCTATCAGGGCTTTAGCTTTCCTGACCCAATCCCTGTCTGCTCAGACAATTTCTCTATATTGCTCCTAGGCTACCTGCCCTTGCTTCCCCCTCTGTAGGCTTCCTTTTTGGTTTGAGTCTGTCCAGAAGCTCCTTGTTCATCCATGCAGGCCTCCTGGTGTTTCTGCCTGACTTCCTCTTCATTAGGATGCAGAACTCCTGAGCCTGGAGAAGGTGATCCTTGAATATTAACCAGCTCTCATGGGCCTGTGTTCCCTCCAGGACTTTATCCCACAGTACTCTACCTAGCAGGTCCCTGAAGAGGCCGAAGTCCTCTCTCCTGAAGTTCAGGGTAGCGAGTTTGCTGTGTGCCCTCCTTGCTGCCCTAAGGATCTTGAACTCCACCATCTCATGGTCACTGCAACTAAGTCTGCCCTTGAGTTTCATGTTCCCCACCAGCCCCTCATAATACATATATAGTCATAATACACATATATTCATTTATATTCATAAATACATATATACATATATACAGATAAAATACATATATATAGAAACAAGTCTTGTTTAAAGTTAAGTAGTAGCATTTTATCATGTCAGAAATAAAGCAAATTGCAGATTAAATTCAAGAGTGATGAACCTGCCTGATGTAAGGACAGGAAAAACACTTCTGTTCCAGGTTTTTCTTTCGTATTAAAATCTGCACACACTCTGTAGTATCACTTTGATTTAAATTTTTATTAATTGTTTTCTCAATTAGCATTTCACTCTTGCTATTACAATCTGAAAACCAAGGTTTAGGACTGACTGACAAAGATGATGAGAAGTTAGCAAGGAACAAACTTCCAAATTCCTTTCAACAGGACGGTGGCTGGGACTTACAAGCCCTTATGCCCCATCAGGTAAAGACAGATCGTGAAGCCTCAACATTCACAGTGTAGCTGGTAAAATTCAGTAAATAGATTAACCTTCTGCATGTATTTCCTTTAGTTTCAGTCGAGGTCCAGAGGGGTGCCTTTTGCAACGCAAAATCTTATAAATCCTCATAGGAAATTCCAGCAAAACAACTTTTTCCAAACATGTTTTTCCTCATTTGCACTTCACAGTAATCCCCAGCTTCTCAAAGGGAATCAAACGTTATTCCTAGGTATCCTCATGAACTACTACTAGATGTCTTCATGAACTGACCACCCTTTCCCAACCATTACAGACCCACGATTGCCCGGTTCTCCCCTGTCTCCTCACTCTTCTGCAGGCTTAGTGAAGAAATAGAGGGAAACACAGCAGCTTTAGCCTCCAGCCTCCCTCACCATCCATGCAGATATAACCCACTCCCATCTAGATCACGGCACAGACACCCTGCTCCCCTCCTCATTAACTTTCTCTACCTCATCATCAGGATGATGGAGATTTCAGACTTGCACTGACTAGCAAAGATGAACGGCTACCACAGGAGACTTGGGTGAAATGCAAAACTTCCCCCTCACCTGGGTTTCATTTCAACATCTGCAACATCCTTTAGTCAACAGAAATAGCCTAGAAACTGCTAAATTATAACGTGGGTACGACAGACTTCTCTGGAGCAAGGAAAATGAATTAAGGTGTCCCTCTTTTTCTTCTTTGCAGCAGCTCTCTGCGGATGTTCATGAAAATTTGCAAATGATTCAGACAGCAGCATTCCCCAGCAAGATCAGCTCTGCCAATTATTCCTACACCTACCTATTAAATTTAAGAAACCCCTGAGAGGCTGAGTCTGTCACAGACTGGGAGCTGAAATTAATTCACTAAGCAAGAAAAGTTTTTAAGAAACTTTTGCCACAGAGTGCTGGCTTGGACCCTCACTGGAGAGGGGCTGTGGACTCCACCAATAAGAGTAAAATACTAGCAGACCTGTGTATTTTCCTCAATGGAGCATGGCACAATTAGCAGCATTAATGGATAGACTATTCATTTAATTCAGTTCTTTGTTCCACAAATAAAGTCTTCTGTTTGTTTTTTATTTGGTTTTATAAATGAACCTCTTTCTTTTCTCATTAAGTAAACAATGAATGAAGGATTACTCTGTGGGAAAGATGCAAGTGCAAAGGGCAGTGGTTTTTACTGCTGCAGCAATTTCCTTTCATGCTTCCAAATAACTCTGCTCTAGAAGGCAGAAAATCATTGACATCTAATCATTTATTTAGTAAGATACACTGTTTCTTTTAGCTTAGGGAAACTTGTGGCTGGAAAACTACACTAAAAGTTGGTCTGTTTATGAATGGCCCCCAGTCCTTCAAACGGTGATGGAGAAACTGTTTCCATGCATGAGAATTTATGCAGTGGAGCAGTACAGGGAAGGCAGGACTATGGCCTGATGCACTCTATTATTTGGACCTGAAGTTCCCATCAGTCTCATCATGGGCACTTCTGTCTTTACTGTACCTCTGGTTCAAGGTAGTTACGCAGCTGAGGATCCCAGAGGCCTGACTGAGCCATAGCTGACTCTGAAGTGGACCTCTCCAGGTGACACTTCACTCTTGGTTTGTTTGCCCCAAGGTTCACCTTGTTCTGGTCTGGCTGAACCCCACTTTCCCTCTATGGGTTTTAAAACAGCCATATGCTGCTATCCTGCTGAGAAAAGCTAGGCTTTACAGCAATAAAGCCACATTTTTTAATTTCATTTCTCCTCTCTTAAAGCATAACAGCAGGTTGACAGAAATGACCATTCACTCTGCTCAGCACCTGTGAGATAATCTTAGAGCATTGGGTGCAGAAACATTGACGTACTGGGGTAAGTCCTGTGGAGGGCCACTAAGAAGATCAGGGGACTGGAGGACAGGACGTAGATGGAGAGGCTGAGGGAGTAGGGCGTCTTCTGCCTACATAAGACAAAGCTGTGGGGAGAGCTTATCACTGCCCAAAACTACCTAATGGGAAAGTGTAAGAGGCTGAGTCAGATTTCCCTTGGAGGTCTACAGGAACAGGGCAAGAGACAACAGACACAAGATGAGCATAGGAAGTTCCAGTTGGATCACAAACACAAAAATCTACTGAGTAGATATCCAAATGTTTCAGCACACCACCCAGAGAGGCCGTGAAATCTCCTTATGGGAACAACTGGCTCTTCTTGGCCTTGAGCAGGCTGTTGGACCTGATGACTGCCAGAAATCCCATCCAGTCTAAATTACAACTCTGTAATTCTGTGATGCTATGTTCAGGTTTTGAAAATAAAGAAGGTCCCGACACTACATGCACAAGAGGAATTTGCCTCAGTCAAAGCCAAAATCAGTAGCAGAAGAGTTGTTACTCTCTCTGCCTTTACAAAGTCTCTAATGTAACAAACATGAAGATGTTTCCAGAAACTTATCCTGTGCATTTATCCCTGGCCCTTGGCACTGGTATGGTCCTCTTCATAATGTGATACCTTACACCCCTATTGCCAATGGGGTGCACTACATGGCACCTGGGTACACAATTTCTCTCTTGGCCTCACCAGGAGCAAAAGCCTTGGCATTCTGTAGAGTGCACACCTGTGCACCTATGGTATGCAAATAAACGTGGATGCAAGGAGTTTTTGCACTGAAGAGCAGCCTCTGTTACGTGCTAACCCACTAACGTAATACAGTCGTGATACGGGTACGGGATACCCCCGTGTTCACATTTCACTGCTGTATGCCCTTTGCTTTGTAAGCCTAGCCTAAGTTTGGAGGTGCTAACAGAGAATTACAAGCCAGTCACACCAGGATGGACCCTGTCCCGTATTCAGGGTAAACTCTACTGCTAAGTCTGGTTCCTGTGTTTCTGTGATACGGGTATAGGGGCATCTTCAAATACCTCCAATGGAGAAAGGTTAATGAGAAAACATACTAAAGATCTCACAGATACACAACCAAAACCAGAAATTTAACCAGTCCCACATCCACATTTTTCTTAGGCCTTCCACAGCACTGTGGATATACCTGTTTCACATCAGCAGCCTCCTCAGGGAGGCTCCTCAAAGAGCAGCACTGCTGAGACAAAGGCCACCACCGTTGTCACACAGAGGCCAAAGGATCCTGTAGGATCCCAAACAGCCTCTTCCCCAGGGAAGCCTCATTTCTCTAGAGTGGCCAGCAGACCAAAAGAATTCTCATAAACCTTCTGCTTTCCAGGTTGGGCAACAGCTCTGTGCTGCGCTCCTCTCCAGATGCACAAAAACTTTCTTATTTAATTAGATTTAAAGGGATTCTGTTTCAATAGGGACAATTAAACAAGTGACCGAGAGCACTGTATCCTACTGCCCTCATTCTCACTTCAATCTTTGTGTCACTCACAAATTTTATCAGAAATAATTTTATATTTACTTTCAGATCACTGCCAAAAATGATGTATAGCGTGGGGGCTCTGACTGATCCCTGCAGAGTTACATTTAAAAATGTTCCTATTCAGTGATGATTCCCTATTGACAACTACTTTTTGAGCTCTGTCAGTTACCTGGTTCCTAACACATTGAACATGTGCTTCAGTGAAAGTATACAGTACTAATATTTTAATCATAATGTCAAGTGGAATAAAATCAAACGCCTTACAGAAGTTTATTATATCTACACAGTTATCTCCCAAACTTGCAATCTCATCAGATAAATCAGGTTTGTTTGACAAGACTTATTCTCCAAAAAAGAACGTTGAATGGCATTAATTATATTTCCTACCTTTAATTCTCTAAATCCTCTCATTTCTTCCATTCTTTTGCCCAGGATTGATGTCAGGCTAAGCTGCTTGCAGTTACTTGGGATCTTCCTCTTGCACACCTTCACTCACTGCAAATTTCCAAGAGGTCTAAGAAGTGAAGAGAAGCCAACCAAAGATCTTCTGCATCAACTTATTTTAACATTGTTGACTACAATTATCTGGCCCCAGTCATCAGAAAATGTTTAAATGCTACCCCACCCCATTCTAGTAGATGATGACCTTGCTGCACCTATTCATGCTTTACCACCTCTCAGTTAGCAATAAGCCATGCAATCTACCCAGCCTCCAGTGATATGGAGACTGCTGTTGTACAAAATGCCTCAGAGCACCTCTTCAGCAACACAAGACACAGCTGTTCTATAAGCTTTGTACCACACAAATCTATCAAATCCAGACCAGTGTCTTCTCCTGTTCACCAAGTTCCACACAGAATGGGTCCAAGCTGTCTACAGTATCTCCAACAGTGCCCAACTGAGAGCTGTGGTCAGCAGTTTGGGTCTTCAAGCACAGTAGAGCTTTCTACTGTGTTGGGAAACCAGTGCAGGAAATAGCACTTCCTTGGGAGCCGAGTCTGGGGCTAACCTCCCAGGAACTAAGGGAATCTTATCTAATAATACATAAAATAATACACAAAATTCACCTACCACAAAACATCTAATATTGCATCCCAAAAAGGGACCTGACAGATCAATACATTTCACTGAAATGCCCTCCTCTGCCTAGGGATAATTCTTCTGATGGTAGGAGGTGGTGCTCCAGATAGCTAGGACATGTTTCAGAGAGGGAGCTTTATAAATATCATCAGCCTGAAGTGCATCTGGAAGGGAATACAGAGCCAGTGTGTTTGCTCCAGTCAGTGTTGTTAAAATGAGAGAAAATTATGCATTTAAATAAAACTTTTCTAGCAGGAGGTATAGCAGCAGTTCAGTGAGAAGCATTAAACACGCTTATTTCACTTCACCCATTAACTATTTTTAATTTTTAAGCAAGTTATTACATCTACTACAATATTATAAATATTGTATTACTCATTCAAAAAGATTAAACGGTCTCAAATAAGAGAAGATATTCTTGTTGCTGCTTTAGGAGCTCTTTATTATCAGTCACCTGGCTTCTCTACCCTCCCTCCATGCTTCTCTAGGACACCATCCTGGATGGCACTGGGTGTCCTCAATTCCTCCTCATCCTAAGGGAAAGAAGAAACACCCAGCATCAAGCAGAATCAAGCTCTGAACATATCCCAGTTAAGTGAAACCACGCTGTGGGCTTGTTTTGGCATTACATCTGTGATCCCTGTCACATCATCTAGGATGCTGCCAAGTGTTGACCTCTGCCTACAGCTGCACTGGTCGCCTGGGCTCCAGAAGAGAGGCAGAGCAGCATTCATGGAGGCAATCACCTGGTCAGAAGCACTCCTTGGCCTGAGCCAATTTGCACCCCAAGTGCCCGTTTCTCTCTGTGAACTACCAAGGAATGCCAGCTGCTTGCAGCATGTAGGGCATCCACACCACACTGGCCAGGTGAGTCCCATTGCACAGGACAAACAGCAGGGCTGAAACACTTCCTCCATCTGTAATAAAGGCTCTAATCTAAAGTTTACCTGCATGTACTACAGGGTAGTTTTTTATAAGGTATACCCTCTAAGGTGACAAATGGTCCTTCTTGGTTCGTGTTTATATAGCACCGAGTAACAGCAGGATCATAGGCCAGAACCAGGCTAATCAGGAGTCTTTACAATGCAAATTAAAGATTTACTCATTAGGACTAGCACTGGTAAAGGTGAGCAGGCTTCCCCGCGCAGACTCCAGCCGACATGCTTTTCAGTATGTGGCTTATAGCACATCCCCATCTGACTCCACAGTGAGGTCTAGGACAACTGTCCACTGCCAACTGTACACCACCAATTGTCCACCACAACCAGCTCTCCGCCGGACGCTGCCAACTGGCTGCTGGGCACTTCTACACCATCGACTCTCCACCAGGATAACTGCATGCTGATGGGCAGATGGCACTCATTGAGCACTGTGAACAGAACCTCGTTCAGTACCTTTGAACGGAACCACATTCAGCACGTGAGTAGAACCTCGGGGAGCAGCAGCTCTGAGTTTTGCAAGGAAAATGCGTATATAGGGGAGTTCAAGTGTATGAGTCGCACAATCTGTAACACATACTATCCAATTAATCTCACATCTTCATTGTGCTTGGCCATCAGAGATGTTCACCCTGCTCTGCAACTGTTTCCGGTTATCTCATGAGTAGAGAAAGGCAGTTCAATCAAACATGAAATATTTTCTAAAAGTAATATTAAACAATTGCAATTAAAACCCATCAAAACACAGTTTTTAAAAGTGATGTTCAGGACTGTGACATAAAATGAGCTGTTCACAATATGTCTGATTGAGTTGCCTTTATCTCATTGTTAATGTTTCATGTTACAAACTGTGACTCATACACTTGAACTACACCATGAGCAGAGCCGCTGCTCCCCAAGGTTCTGTTCACATGCGGAACACGGTTCTGTTCAAAGGTACTGAATGAGGTTCTGTCCACAGTGCTAAATGAGCACCAATTGCTGATGGGAGTGGAGTTGTCCTGGCAGAGAGTCAGTGGTGTAGAAGTGTCCAGAGGCCAGTTGGCAGCGGACAATTGTCCCTTTCTGCCTCACGGACCGGGAGGGAGAAGGGGAGTTGATCTAACCATGGGAAAGAAAGCCTTTCTTTCACCATTTCCTGAAATGGGAACATGTGACCAGCAAACCACTATCTCTGTCATAAGGATTGGGACTCATCCCCACTGGACTCGGCTAAAGAGAGGATCAGACACCATTCTCTCATAATTAAGAGTGAGTATGGCAAGAGATATGTTCGGACTGGGACATGAGCAAGACCACTTATTCCCTGATCACACTTTCTAATGTAAGAAATGTTTCTCACCAGCAACCCATGATTCATTCAACTAAAACCTTAATATGTAGCCTTTTGCTGTTATCCAGGCTCCCATCTGGTAGACATGATGTTAGTTTTCTATAGTCCTTATTCATTTCCCAACAAATAAGCACACCAGCATTCTGAAAACATTCCTCCTTTTGAATTTCAGGCATCTGATGCTCTGCTTCCAGGTACTTCTCTCTGCCACCCTGTGTACAGACATTTTAGAAACAGCACAGACAAAAACAATGTCCTTGTCATTGAATAAAGCTCCACCATTCAGGTGATGGAAGTTATCAATCTAGCATTGAAGGACTTTAACAAAATGAATAGGAAAGAATCCGTGTAAGGTGGAAGAACAAGGAGACAGAACAGCAGATTTTCAATCAGGAGCCACACACCATATGCTTTAGGAAATAACAAGTTCAATAGTCAGTTGATAAATAGCTTGCCACCAGAAAGTGCATTTGAAATGGCACGTAATTGCCACATATATAAGCACAGAGTAAGCAAGAGCCATGCTGAACTGTTCCACATGCAGCTCACTGCTGCTGTCTGTTTTCCCCTCCTGCTAATGCAAATATCATCTCTCAGAGGCAGTACCTGCTCCCCTGAGGTCACAGGTACATGGATGGAGTCACCCCAGGACAGGGAGGTGAGGGAGAGCCTCAGAGCAGCTGCATGCCCACAAACAGCTGCTCCTGGTGGGGCGATGGAGGGAGGAATACAGTTTAAACTGGAGCAATATTTCTTGGGTTGGGGCAGATTTATCTCAGTTTAAGGGGCTGCACCGTGTGGCTGTAAATTTTTTTCCCCTTAGGATAGCTGGTGCTTTCCCTGATACCCCTTTTGTGTTTCTATACCACAATTTGCAGTGGTCAAAGAACCTGATCCAACAGCACGTGAGCCAACGTAGCCCTTCCTGTCTTCCCTGGGCTCCCAGGGACACAGCTCACATAGGTCCAGAGCCAGTAAACCACACATTCAAGTTTAAATCTGTCAAGAGTTTCTTCAACTTCAATAGGACTATTAAAAGATTTAAAGTCAAGTACATTTGTAACCGTGTTCCTGAATCAAACACTAAGTAAAGAGCGTAAAACATAGACGTAAGTAGTATAAGAGTAAAATATAAATAAAGGCACCAGAGCCAGACCACAAAAGATATCTGCGAATACACAGGGAGGATTTTGGGTCAGCTTTCCAGCATGATTTAACTCCAACTGTTGTAAAAGTGTAAGAATTTTAAATTCATCATAGAGCATGAGATTGGCACATTTTCTAAAGAAAACCAGGTAGTGAATAAATGCATCCTATAATAGTTAAATATTCCATAAAATTAAAGAGACACTCTCAGGTCCTATTTGGCTTCAAAACATTGGCATTACACAACACTCTGCAACAGAAAGAGCCCTTTGATTTCTCTAGAAGTTTCTCAGGCTGCATCCCAACAGTGTCTGTCCCACTGTGTGCATGGCCAGGAGTCCTAACACCGGACAACCATGGGATGGGGTAGCATAGCCAAAGTGGAGGTGAAGCCTGGCCCTGCCCCAGCCAAGCCCAATTCAGGAACTAAAGAAACTACCAAACAGCAAGAGGTCAGTGACATGTACAACATTCACTGAGCTCCTACAGCCCGTGGCTTTATTTGCTATTACAGATAAGGGTCTTCTTAGAAAAGAGGAAGAAATTATGCTGGCAATGTGGCTTTAAGAGCCCGAGGGAGGGGAAGATCAAGAGCGATGTGAACAAGCTCACAGCGCCTGCTCCCAAACTGACATGGTGTAGTCAAGTGAATTAACAGTTTTAACGAGGATGGTGTGAAATGCATTTTATCCAGCCCCAGCACAAGAGCCAACTATTGAGAGACTCGACATCCCCCGCTGACTGAGCCCGCGCGCCAGTCCCCTGCATGCGTGGAGGATGCGGTACCAGGAATATATTGTGGCTCAGCTAAAAGTGGAGCGGGTGGCAGGACATCCATCTTCCTCTGGGAAGGTTGCTGGGCAACTGGCAAGCTTTCGGCTGGGCGCTGACGTCTGCACGCTCACGCGCCTTCTCCATCACTCACAACTAACTTGATTTTGATGGATTAACATAAGATGAAAATCTACTGTGGTTCTCTCTCTCTCTCTCTCCCCCCGACACACAGGGATCATTAAGATACAAAGGAAAATATGATAAAGTGTCGACTTATGATGCGTGCAGGAGACCATGCAAAGGAAAATGCAGGCACTAATGAGATTAATGCTCTGAAGTGATCCCTTATTATAGGGTAGAGAAAAATATTTAGTTGGTAAAATATAATAAATAATAATAATAATAAAGCAAACCACGGATACATGCCCAAATTGTGATTCTCTTGCATCCTTGACTCTTTCACATCCTTCAGAAATGCCTTCTATTTTTTCACTGCTCCTGACTGCCAGATGATATTTTAAGACTATTTCCCTTCACCTGCTGGAGATGCACCACTGGGACACAGAAGTTTCCTCTAATCCCATCCAGTCAGGCATTTATACCACTCTTATTAGTTCGATATCTGACTACCCCACTGAGCTGCGTTATCATTAATTGTTTCTCAAGTGTCAGCTACACGTTCAGCTTTACACAGTACAAAGCACAATCCCTGCCCCGAGGAGTTTTACATGCTAAACAGATGGTTAATGACAGCGGTGTGATGACAGCCCTTGGACTGGTAGGGGATAACATTTATGGAATGGGGAATAAATTCCCTGGGATTCATGACAAACTGGACTTGCTTTTCCTGGAGGATTCTGAAAATCTGATGATGACTGGTTTTCACAATACTCTGGAAATTGTATAGGGTTTGCAACCCAAAAAAATCAGAACCTAATCTTTTTTGCAAACTAAAAGCTTTATCCTAACCAATTTTTTTTACTGAAAAATTGACCACCCTTCTTCCACCAAACTATATGAACTAAACAAAAAATATTTCAGGTAAAATGTTTTAGTTACCCCTGAGTTTAAGACAATTAAAAAAAAATATGAAAAAGATAAAATGGAAAACGATCTAAGAGCTGAACAGGAATCGGAGAGCAGTGAGAAAACAGACCATGCCAGCAGGGCATCAAGGATACAGTAACACACAAGGCTTTGGGCAGGTACAAGTAAGGAGCTGCATAAAACCCGGTAACTCCAAGGACAAGAAACTCAGACCTGCAAGGCAGGCGAAGGAAGCTGATGAGGATAACCACACCGCATGTGCATTATTTATTTCTTCAAGAGCAGCACCAGGTACAGTGCAAGTAGCCCCAGGCAGCAGGGACATGACACCCACCACCAGGCAGTGGCAGCTGGCAGGGATGCGCAGCAGCATCTCCCACTGCCCAGCATCTCCCACCACCCAGCTGCCAGGAGCACGTCAGACTCAACAGGCTAATTCTAATTGACTGGGGCATTTCTTGTGCTCTTAACATCTGGTTGCAGCAGGGCTCAAAACAGTGTTTCTGTACTCCTCGCCAGCACACATTATTTGTTTCAATATACATACAAGAGTACTATTGGTTCTAGTTAGCTAAGAGACCACAAATCCACAGAGCCCAACTTCTGGAGTATCCCATGCACAGCTGGTGCCCATGGGTGGGACTTGCAAAGTCAGAGACAATTTGAATTCTTCAGATGCAACAGATTTTAGCCCATTGTATTTTATTGCTATTGATACTAATGTTAGCATCTTCAGTGCCAGAAAGCTGTCCATAATTTGGGTAACACATATTATTAAGTACAGGGTATTTCCATATGATCTCTAGAAGTTAATTCTTGATTCTACAATACAACCATTAAAAAATATATTTTCTACTCCATATTTCACTATAATGCACAAAACATTCGACTTTTTTTTTTCCCCATCTTATTGTGACTTCTGGTATTGGCCATGCTGCACCAGAGAGCTCTGCCCCACACACCAGCCCCCTGCTGCAGTCTAGAAACACCTTTCCAGTTTCTTGCTTGACAATGACTTACTCTAAAATCCCTTGTGGACTTCACAGATCTTTAGATAAGATGTTGAAGTGGTAACTGTGACTATAAAAGGGCTTCTCTTGGGTGGTGGAAAATGCAGCTCCAGACAGCTTGCAGTTAGTTGTCCCAGTTCTACACCTTCTAGCAACATTTTCAAAGGCTGTTAAAAGGCAAGGTCCTTTTTCCATTCCAACTCAAGTACTTATGATCTCATAGCTTGCTGAAAGCCACAAAAAATTGATCATTCACGCCATTTCTAAACAGACCTGTAGTATTATTTCTATGTGGGCAGCTAGAAGTTTGAACATGCAGGGCAGGTATAATACCTGCAAAAAACAATATCACAGAAAACAAAAACAATCCTCAGCAATTATATTAAGACCGAAAAAGGTATAACCACCGAGCATTTAAAGAAGACAATAAAACCTTCTCCCC
The DNA here is from genome assembly GCA_013398125.1 of Aegotheles bennettii. Lineage (NCBI taxonomy): Eukaryota > Metazoa > Chordata > Aves > Caprimulgiformes > Aegothelidae > Aegotheles > Aegotheles bennettii. The sequence continues at coordinate 165,986 of VZRW01008703.1, read as the reverse complement.
ATTTAGATGAAAACCTTTATACCTCCCAGTAACTTCAATGTAAATTCAACTTACAGCTCTCAAGCAATCTAAAAATGAATTTGTGAACAGAATAATTGATAAGACTCTTGGGTCCTTATTTCTGTGTGCTCACATAATGGCAATTAAAGCTAACCACCTTTGAACAGCCTCTAAACAAGCACATGGAAATCTAGAAGAACCTCTGAGTGGGGATTATGCATTAACCTAATGTTCATAATCATGCTCAGAAAGTTTGCTCTTTCAAAGCTTGAAACAGAAATGTTAATAGTCTCAGGCAAATAAAAAACCTTAAGCTGTTGCAAAAGGCAACTTTTGAATCAAGTATATAATAGGTAATAAAACTTCAAAGGATTCATTGCATGCTAAAATTAAAATGCCCAACACAGATTTTTGAATAGCCCTCTCATTTCTAAGGAAACTTTTTTCCTCCAAGTAAATACCTACACTCAGGTGAGCATCAGATTATTATTTATTTTAGGAATAAACATACTCTTTCATCTGTGCTGCAGTGAATAGAACACAGCATCATAGACCAAAGTGGTAATCAAAGCCAGTTTCACCACGTCTAATCTTGTTCATTAAGGGTTCACAGTATCAATTCCCTTCTCAGAAATCTGCAAGTATGAACAGTTAATGCAAAAGAATAAATGGCTGCACATGAGAGAATAACAAGATCATAGTAGGAAAAAAATCCTGTCCCCCTCCCCAATTTCCAGACAATTAACTGGAAAAATCTTCCATATTTTGGAAGAGGAGAGGATGTCTGTCTGCAGTGCTGCAGTGTAATGATATATATGAGCCACATATAGAAGCAGGCTCCAATAATTTCTTCTTAGCTTGCCTAGGAGAGGCAAAAAAAAAAAAGAACATCCCTGTGGAAAGTTAAACTTGTAGCTATGGCTTTACAAAGAATCGCCAAGCAAAAAGCAAGTAGCAGGCCAGATTTAACAAAACACCTAGAATTTTTATTCTCACTACCACAACTGTTGATTACACAGCCTCTGGCACTGTAACCAAAGTTAACTTACCTCCATGGACTCAGCCAGGTGAAATCACCCTATTTGACTGCAGTCCCCAAGCTACAGTAGCGGAGGATGCATCCTTGGGATGGGAATCCTCTATGATTCCTAACCCTAGCAGTGGGAACAACTGTGGCACGAGGGCAGGTCTTGAGCAACAAGCTGGAATTGTATCAGCCTGCAAAAAAACTGCAACAGATGTTCCTTTAAACCATACACAAAGAAATCACAGTAGGGTAGATGAATGAGTAGAAGTTTTGTAACGAAATCATACCACATAAAGTAGAAACTGCACAGTATTTACAGCAAGAAGTCACCTACATCAGCTTAAAGGACTTATTTAAGAGTGGTCCTGGTAACAGCTGAACTAGCTTGAAGTCTTACACCCAAAATACACAATGTAGGCAAGCCGTATTTGCATTCAACATAGTTTCAAAAACTGGCTCTTCTGTAGCACATAACTGAAGAACTGGAAAAAAAAATCTCAAATACCACATCAAAAAACACTTCAGCTTCTTTGGTGCCTTTAATTTTTATAAGAAAAAAACAATTTCATTTCCATATTGCACTTAGTAAACTCTCATACGATAGTATCCACTTATCCTCAGACAAGTTCAACTTTATCCCTCATTGCCTGTCCAAAAATATAACAAAATCAAGATGCTTTTGTTTTTTAAAGACTGAAATCTGAGCATGACCATTTCCTTTCCTTCATTAGCAGAAGAATGCATGTGTGGAACATAGGATAAAACCATAATAAAGCCTAGACTTGGGGGGAAACAAAAAACAAAACCAGGACAACAGGAGCAATCAAGGTCACAAAAATAGGGATACTACATTCTTGTGACCTGCCAGAGTCTCTTTCAGAGTATCTAGCAGAGGTGATGAGAGCAACCTACCACAAATGATCTTGGGGTCCTCAAAAGTTATTGAGATCCTTCATTAAGGACCAGGATTTTATCCAGTCTCTGATAATTAACATCTTTTCTGCAGATGGCCTGAAGAGAGGTTAAGGTTGCTACTCTATCTCCTCAAATGCTATTTCAGCTCAGATAAGATCATACAAACAAAATCTGAAAGCAAAGCCTTCTATGGCCAGGCACAGCAGCCCCAACAACTCCCAAACATGCTCCTTTCCACTTCTGCTGAGGAGAGTGATGGTATGAAAGTGATCTCAGCTGCTTACCTGGACACACATGGATATTCAATGTATTTGTGCACCAGCTTTACCTATGCACTTCTGGAAATCCCTGCTTTGCCCCAGATCTGAAGTGGCACCAGCTGCAAAGCCAGAGTACACTGTGTGCCTCACCTGCTGTCTCCAGCTGCGGGCACCTTCCCGAGGGAAGGGTGAGCCTTGCAGTGACAGCACTTCACAGACACCCAGCACATCTGGATTTTGCTCCAGGTGTGCTTCAGCGATAGGTGATATCCAGCCACTTACAGCTTCACAGTCCCCACCTGCTGAATAAGGGCAATTACTTCATGGGATGTAAGAAATCCTGTAGGTGTCAGGATAAAAAGCAACTTCCCAATCTTTTTCTTTTCCTATTGGTAATTATGTCAATGTTCTCATGAAAACAAAAAGAAACAAACCCCCATATTACAGCTTTGTTAAAGGACCATGCTTAAGACCTGAGGAATCTTCTAAGTTTAAAGATGCACAGCAAAAACATCAGGTGTAAACGCAGAAAGCACATTATGTCAGTAGATATACTATGTCAACAGAGACACACCAGCTGAGGAACTGATACAAGCATATGTTTAAATCTCAGAAGAGAGAGACCTAGACCAAAACAGAACTGGAGGAGAAGCTGTTCCCTCTCTGAAATGGCACTGTGTAGGAAGAAAATGTTTTTTGCTGTGTTAAAACATCTCAACATTCTTCCTTCTTGCTTTTCTTATACTTTCAAAAGGAGACTTCCATACTGAAGGGTGTGAGCAGAACTTCATGTATTAAAACATAAACAGTTTTCACATCAGTAGTAGTCACAGATCAATATGTCTACGGTGGCACTGAGCTTGCAAAACTTGCTCAGACAAACTCCTGACTAAGGGTACCAGCAGTTTGCCAAAGAAAGGCTATTGAAGCATTTTATAGCAATTCAAGCTACAAAGGATGCCCCTCTACACACAATCATCACAGCCTAGCATATCAAAGCACTTCAGTAAGTCTCGGTGCTCGGCATCATTATTTTTTAGCAGTTATTGTTCTGATGAGTAACCCTTGGGCAGTGCCCAAGAAAAAGGGAAATTTCTGTCACGGGATGCCTGGAGCGCTCCTCCTCTGCAAAATGAGGCAATAAAATCAGTGTGTGAATGTGTACTGAAATAACGTGACACACCTTCATCCCAGTTGTGTCCAAAGAGGTGACAGGGTGAAAAAGCAGCCTGGCTAGTTGGGAACCCTCTGGGAGCTGCCTCTCAGGTATTTCAGGCTACGTCGTGCACTACGTAGGAGACCTAACAGTGGGCAGCCCCGTTACGGGTACCTGAGCAGCCAGCTTTCACTGAACCAGCCATCCAAGCACAGGAAAAGGGATTGGTTCTGAAACACATTTAGTGGATGAACCAATGCTGAGCCCTGGCTTTGCTGCAGAGACTGGTGAAATTCAAGGGCATCTGTCTACATGGTTGTAAACACTACTAACTAGATACTAACCCAGCACTAACCAGGAGCTAAAAAGACATTACCATGGTCTATGCTGACAAGCAAACCACAGTTTGGCCCCAGATTAATGAATGTAATACCTGACAAGAGCAATTGGAGATTAATGGCCTGTAACTACTTGGCTACCTTGCACTCCATAGGGTCAAGTACATTAATGTCAGCAGAGACACAGTTTGTCTCAACCCAGTGCTAGTACTACAAGGACCCAATGAACTTGAAGATATGAGGGCCAGGCTCTCAGAGCCACTTTCTGTCACTAAGGTTTAGCGGTGGCTGATTTTCATGTGGAAAGGTCCCCATGCAGAGGGACTTCAGCTCCCTCACAGCACATTGCAAAAGGACATCCCAGCTGAGGCATGTCACACATGCCACCTTGCAGGACTGTGACTGAGGCAGGAGATGGAAGTGAGAGCAGGTCACCCTGTCTCCGGCCAGGGCTGGGATGGAGGCAGCCCAGGACTCAAGACAACCACAGGCAGCCCCCTGACCCCATCTGTTCTTTGCCTGGCATATCTTCATACAGGAGAGAAATACAGGCCAAAATTTTCTCTTGCTCTTGGTCACTATTTTTAATTGCAAAAAAATTTCACTGCTCTAACATTTATGGAAATCTGCTTTTTGCTCTGCTCTCCAAACCCAAGGTGTTTCCAGGGAACTTGATTCCTGAGCAGTGGCCAGGCTCGCTGGCACACCTGCCCTCAACTCCAGATAACTGATGCACTCAGGTGTACAGCTGAAATGCTGCACTCTGAAGCCGTACTCCTAAAATCTGGATCCCTACACATATGCCCATACATAGTCCCCAGCTCTGCCTGAATTAGGGTCAGCTGATTATTCAGCTTCTTTATCTTGGGGAAAAAAGAAACAACAGATAATCTGAAGATTAAACTGGAACCACTCCTCCTGAGAAATTGCTTTCTGGAATGCATAGTGAAGTAAAAACATGTATGTAACTTATACAGCTGCCAGAGGAAAGATGAACACACCAGTTGCCCTTAAAAGAGTCTAGTAGAAGTGCTGAGTAAATTTGTAAGCACGTGATGTTCAGCCTCCTTTGAACCCCTTCATATGAACCTTTTCCCTACATCTTTCAGGTAGCAGAAATTATGTTTGCGAGACCGCTGTTCATACGCAACTTCTGGATGCAGACAGGAGGATATCAATACAACAAAAGGTTGTATTTTCCTATGCTACATCTTCAAACAACAGGACAGTTTGAAATAATTTACAAAACCTCTCTCTTAATCCCCTCTGTTCCTTGGTTTCCCAAACGTAAGCATGGAAGGAAGGGCCAGAAGGATGGAGAGGGAAGGATGACCCTGTGGCATCCTGCAAGGCTAGCACCATGATACACACACTGCAGGCCAGGAGTTGCTCTGATACAATGGGAGCAGGAGCCACAGCAGCCAGGATGTCCTTCCACATTCAGCACATGCATGGGAAGTGTGCTTTGGCCACAGGGGTCAAACAGCTTTCAGAGACACTCCCAGCACTTGGAGAGGGAATGCTCAGCAGCCCATTGACCCCTTTCAAGCTGCAGGGCTTACCACAGGGCCAGCGGCAACCACAACTCTCCTGCAGTGGCACAAGTCCCCACCAGCACTGGACCCTCCTCTCCTCACTAGCTCCAGCAACATCCCTTGAAGAGAATCTGGAATGATCACCAGACATAAGTGTGCTGTAGGTATCAGCCTCTGAAACACTGCTATGGAGCAAATACATGGTTGAGTGCATCAAAGGAAGAAACAGGTGGCAAAAAGTGACAGCCTATAAATGCACCATTTGACAGTTTTTACTTTGCAGTCTCCTCAGCCAACAGTGCTTTAACAAATTATAGTTAAGAGAGCCAGCTTCAGGCTACCCTGAGAGCAGTAGACCTCTAGCCATGAATGGTCATGGGGTAAATGGGGGTTTCTGTTCCCAACACCATCCCCTTTCCCCCTTCCAAATCCTCATCCAACTTCATGTACCACCCCACCACAGCAAGCTCTTCAGGGAAGAAATGCTTTTATCTGTGTGTCTGCAGGATGCACACTGCAGCCAGCCCCTGAGCCTCATAGTGCTTCAATACCATCAACGCTACAGCAAGGTCCACCACGGCTGTTCAGCTCTCAAGTGTGAAATCAGCTCCGTCTAGCCAGAGAAGAGGAAAGAGACCAAAACAAAACCCCGAGTGCATTAGTCACTGTTAACTGTTCTTTCCAGAAACATAATATTGAGGGGATTTCACATATTTCCTGGCAGGGAGATTTCGTGGTGGCTTTTAAAAATGGATGATTAGTAAGATATAAATCCCCATAGCTAAGATCAGCAAGAAATCCTTTCAAACGCACACATGTGCACATTAAAACTTGAGTATTTTACCTTTCCCCAAAAAAGCAATTGCTGCTGTCAAGTACACCCTTCTATTACAGCCCCACGCTCTTTTTAAGAATAGCTAATCAGAAAAACATACAGAGGTATTTAATCAGGGTTTGTTTTTTTTCTTTAATGACCTAATGTTTTTGTTTGCAACTGCTGCCAACTCACACTGGGTGGAAATTTAGTACTGTCAGCATTTAATTATTATTTTATCACAGATTTCTCTACCTTCCTACAGTGAAGAAACGGCTAGGAAAAAAAATGCAGCAATGAACAGCTTTTTAAGCCATTAGATGCCATCCTTGATTTTTAGCTGTGTTGGAAATTACCATTTAAGGACACACAGAAGCTCACTCTGCCATCCCATGAGGGCAGATGCTCCCCAGTTTGCACCTCCACAGCGACCGGAGGGACAGCCAGGAGGGACCACAAACACCTTGCCCTGGAAACTTGCCAGGCTGTTACACAGCTCATCCAAATACGTGCCAAGGAATTGAAACACAGAGCACCTGGTTTGTGTTGTACCTTGGGCCATAAACAACAAATCAGACTGGTTCTTTTTGTCAGCCTAAAACCCATTTCCCTAATTTTTCCCCACGCTGTCTGAAACAAATAAACTCAATTCTGCAACCTGTAAGAGGCTACAGGGAAAATATGTGTGTTCATCTGCTCCACACTGCAAGACATGTTTATTTGATTCACACAGTGGGGAAAAAACCACCCCAAAACCAGGTTGTATGATTTCAGAAGAAATCCAGAGCTGTGCTGCTCTCCCAGCACCATGCAAACGTTGCACTTTGTGGTGCTCTGGAGCTGGGATGGGTGTATGGAAGGGGCTCTCCCCACCCTCCTAGCCAGTCTGGGGGGACCCTGCTCCCTGATTTCCCTGAAAAAGCAAGATTTAGGCTTCAGCACTTGCAGAAACCAACAGAGAAATGAGACTGCAGCAAAGCAGGGCTTGTGACAGCGTGTGTTAAATTGTGCAAAGCAGGAAGGGCTCTGAGGACACACGTGGATAACTTTATCTTCCAGAGCGGATGGAGTAGTCAGCCACACACTTATTAAAACAAGTATTAGTATCTGATAGCAATCTAAGATAACACTAAGCGGTTTGTCACCCAAGGAAAAAAAATGATGCTATTGCTGGACCTGTGTCCATAGAAACCACATTTAACCTTAACAGAGGATCCCACTACGCAGGTGACTCCTTACTTGAGAAACACAAGCACCCTGTTTGGTATATGCTGACCTTTGCATACAGTCACACATTTAAAAGAGAAACATGTGTATATAAACAGACAAGAATGGAGGTTAGGAACAGCGAGGTGACAAATTTTATTTCTCTGACGACAAGGTAGGGCTCTCTTGCCAGTTGGCAGGAATGAAGCTCTGCTCTCTTCTACCTGAAAAAAGAGGTTGTGGATGTGGCATTTAATATGCAGAGGGTCACTATAAAGGAACCTACCTGTGATAAATAAAGAGACAGATATTTCATCTGCTCAATATTAACTCTTTTCACAGTGCACTTTACAAGTCACGATCCTCGAGCGAAGGGCACATGTCTAAGAAGCCAAATACAATTCCAGTTTTGGGGAGTAAAAGAGAAGGAAATACCTTTGGTCACTGGGAGTATCTGAATGTCACTTTGTTAGGCTGTGCATTGCATTTGACAGAGCTAGCAAAGGAAATGCAAAGTGATAACTGATAGTGCCGTGATTAGATCAGCCACCTTGGGAAAGGTGCTGAAGCAGAGATATTTCACTAAAATAAGGAGAATCCTGGGAGTAGATTTCTGGCAAGTGATCGCAAAGGAGATATGGCCAGAATTAGAAATGGATTTTGCAGGCAGATAAAACATAATAGATAGAAGGCAGCTCAGAATGAAATATTGTGAGGGCCTACAGAGTGACTATAAAGTTTGTTTGCAGTTATTTAACATCCAGATCCTAGAAGGACTTAACTTCAAAATACACTTGCTATGTTATTAACTTTAATGTGCAGAAATAAAACAATGTTGCATTAAAGCTCTTTAGTAAAAAAAGGAAATTATCGCCAGCTGTCCACCTCTGACTTCAGTGGGGTCGCACCACTTTACACAAGATAGAAGTAGAACAAGGATCTATTCTTGGGCTTCCGAGTGACAAAGATACATGAAAACGTACATTTCATTATTTTATCTTGCAGGAAGTTGCTTCAATAAGGGATAACTATTGGCGGTAGTAATTAATGCATTGTAATAACTGCATTACATGCATTTCTGTAATCTAACCATGATTGCTTCTTCTGCAGCTCACAGACAAAGAAGTTCTCTAGGCTGCTACTGAGGCATTTCATGGGAAGAAGGTTAGCTTTATTGGGTATTTAAAAAGGTGTCAATCACCTTGCTGTCCATGTCTGTCTGTCTGTTTCCTCCTTAATAGGTTTAGCCAATTAAATTTTAATTCAAAGACAACTAGCTTCTTGCAGTTCTGCAAATCACGGGGACCAAGAAAGAGACTCTATGAGTACACTAACTCGGGGAAAGGCTGTTACCTGGGTTCAGTCATTAGACATCTGAGTTTATCACCACAAGACGAATGTGTTGGCAACCCAACCACTCGCTGGCATGGCCACAAGACTTCAAGACCAGCCTATGGGCTTAAGGGTCTGCAGGTCAGAAAAGGCCAATACACTGCATCCAGGGGGCTGAGTGTGGCACCTCTGCTTCTCGCTTCCTTGGCTGGTAAAGTGTCGAATTTTGTGCAAAAAGGTAATGGATTGTGTGTTGTTCATAACAGAATATAGATTTCACAGTCACGGCAATATAAATCTGTGTTGCAGCATACCTGTGTATGAAGAGGTCTTCTCATCTGCTGACTCCAAAAAGCTGTATGTGCTTCACTCACACTGCCAGAGCAGGAATACTCACATAAATCACCCTTGGTATCAATGGAGGATGCACTTGAGAGAGCAAAGAAGGCCCGGGGGAAGAGCCAAATATTAACACTGTTTACCTACCACTGGAATACAAATTAATAATAACCATTAACACTATCATTGTGTCAATGATGGCAATGGAACATCCAATTCTGCATCCATAAAATCAGACGTTACTTTGTCCCATGTGACCTCCTCATGAATACATGAAGGTGGACTTTAAACACTAACCACCTATGTAATCAAACACCAAGCTATTTGCTCAGGGAAAATCTTCATTGAAAATAGCTAAGACAATCAGAGTCAATAGATTTTGGCATGGAAAGGAACAAGCTTCAATTTTTGCCAGTGTTCATGTTCACGTTGGCACCAGAAGGAACAACTGGCTAGATTTTCCGAAGTGCCATGCTTCTTGCTTCAACACTGGTAGTAGTCAAGGTGCTTCCTCACCTACAGATGTTGCACCTGGATTGAACCTCTTGTCCCTTGAATTTGGGAACAAAAGCTTCATTCCCAGCACTAGTACCTGAGAGTCTCCATCAAAACAAAGCTCTGATTTTGAAATAAAACAAGTTCTTCCCAACAGCTCATGAGCTGAATTCAGCTGCCTGACTTTGTCATCATTGCTTTGAACGAGCGAGAGGTGGGAGGGTAGTTTCTGTTTATATTAATCAATATTTAGGTGTTCCCTGCCCATTCACTCATGTGCTGAAAATGTTTTTGACAGCAAGAAATTCGCTGAACACAAGCAGGCCAGTAGCAGCTGCTTGAGGAATTCCAATAATACTGTGCATACCCTCCAAATTTCCCCAATGCACATATGTTATTAGCAGGTGACAGGAACTTAAATAAAGCAAGTGAAATATGAAAGCAGGGCAAATAATTATATTCATGTAGAGACTTCTATATTGGAGTAATTTTTGCTCCAAATACCTTATTTAGGCTGTAGGCTTTTGGAGTCAGAAAGAAAATCTTTTCCACACTATGTCTATGACAGAGCAGGGTGCTTAGGATCCTTGTTGCTCTGTGGTCCCAGATCTTACCGTCACACAATTAGGAGTAGTTAATAGAAGTAAGCAAGACTGAACACAAACTCAGAATGAAAATTACTAAGAGAAAAAAAATCCTGCTCCAGATTTCAAAGCAATTCCCGAACTGCTCACATCACACTGTGAACAGGCATCCTCATTTGAGCAGTAAGCACTTCACACAAAAAAGCGAGAAGGGAAGAAGCGTGCCTTGAATAAACCTGATGCAGCCCACATGGGGAGCGGGCAGAGTCCACCAGCTTGGGACATAACCCTCTCAGGGAGAAAGGGCAACTGGGAAAGACTGATACTGTTCTCATCATCAACACAGCCAAGGCCATTTCATGCAGCCCCTTGACAAAAAATAACACCGCTTTTTTGGTAAAACAGCCTTTGCTACTAGCACTGTGAGATTATCCCCTCAATAAGGGGTTCAAGGACCATATAACTGTGCCTGGCCCCTTCCTCACCCATAGCATCTCCTCAACACTTTTGCACAACCCTCCAACATGACAGCACAGGCACAAACTGCTGGGAAGCCTGATCCTACAGCCACGGTCTTTAATTGCCGTCAGTGATTTCTGAGGGTGCACAGCCTCATTGCCAGCCCATGAGGAACCAGAGCCAGGCCACCACCTGAGCTCACACTGGTCCTCAACGTCCCAGCAGCTGCATGGGACCAGAACGGTCACGAGCCCCTCAGATCTGCTACTGCCAACAGCCATTGCCAGAGGGTAACTATTGGTTTTTGGAGAAAAGCCACCTGGGTGACCTGTAGTGAAAGGCTTCCCGTTACCATGCCTCCGAGTCCTCCACACCTCTCCCTGCTTTCCCCAAGAGTGGTCTCTCACCTGTTTTAGCTTCAAGATGCTCAGCTTTTTTTCTCAAGCTGCTGCAATGGAAGCAACACATGCTTTCCATACAACTGGGAAAGAGAGAAATCATTCCACTTGGAAAGCCAAAATGTTTTCTGTTTCTAAAGACACTGACTTTCCAACCCAGGCTGGCTGCCTCTGAGCTGCTGGACAGGGAGTCCACCAGAGTCACCAACAGTGAACAAGAATGTCCCCACCCAACAGGAATGGCACCCTGGCTTACAAAAACCAAAATGATTTTTAAAATGTGCTTTACTTTTCACTTTTGATGCTTTTTAAAATTCTTGTCTTGTTACAATTGAGCCAGTCTCATTTCTAGCCAGGCTGTTTACAGTTGTTGCAGCAGGCCCCAGGACTGTGAATGGGCTGCAGTTCCCCCAGTGACGAGCCCTGTCTGTGAACAGGGGTGACCACCCGAACACATACGCCCAATTTCTACATTTTCCCTAATCTTCTCCCACATTTTACCTCGTTTTTCCCAGTCTGTGTTTTATTCCTCCTTGCACAAAGTTACTCCATAGCAAATACGTCTGGAGAGATCTCCAGCTCAGTCAGTCACCACTCAAACCGAAGTTGTGACATTTTCCTCAGCTCTTCTTCATCACCCCCCAGCCCTGCTCCTGACAGACATCGCAGACCGGAGGGGAACCCATCCTCTGCCTCCCCTGCCCTCTCGAGGCCAGAGGGGGTTCAACACCGCCCTGCCCCTCCACCAGGGCCCAGTAACCGGAGTACAACCACCACAGCTATCACACCGGTGTATTTAGTCCAAACTCTGTGACTTCCCGGCACCTGTTTGAATTTCCTGAGCTATAACCTGGCTGCAAGGCCTCCCCTGGGACCCTGACTGCAACAGGCACAGCACCCAGCTGGAGGTCCCCAGGGGCTGACAGGGCCACTCACCCCCTGGAAGAGCGAGGCACGGAGTTCTGCACAGGGCATCCATTAGTGATGCTGCTGTAACCACCCCCAGGACATCACGGTCCTGCGGCACCACTACATGAGACTACTTTGCAACAACAGAAGATGAGGAGGGGGAAATTAGACATACCAGTTAAGACATAGCTTGTTTATAGCTCAGCTTTTTAAAGTTCACTAATTGTAGTAGAAATTGTTCACAGCTCATGTCTCTCAATGTCACTCCCTTTCTCTTTTCAACCCTAAACAACATTTGATGAGTTTTTTCTATTCCTCCTTCCAGACCGAAGGTCTTCTGTCTCACCTTGGCTTCGTGAGATGCTGTCTTCTGGTCTTCCTCACTGTGGTCCAGCGGTTGCGCTGTACCTCCACATCCTCTCCCCCAGCTCCTGCTGTTGCCTTGTCCTTTTTTCCTCCCCCAGCCCTCCTCACCCTGTGCATGCTTCTATCCACTCACACCAATCACTACCGTGCCAATGAGAAATGCACTTTTCCATCACCAACTCACCTCTCCAGCCAAGCCCATCTCTCAGACTGCCTCGCTGACTTTTCTTGGCTGGCGCCTTGTCATCAAATCAAACCCAATATAGCTGCAATGGACCTTTGATCTTTCTTCACTTGCCCAGGCTCTCTATCACTCATGAACAAACTTCCACCCTCCCTGTTGCTCAGGCCTATAACCTCTTCAGTTCCCCCATCCATCACATCTTTTTGTAGTACCACCACAGCCAGTGTAGTTCCAATAACTCCAATGGCATTATACCAACTTACCAGAGGTGAGTTTCTGTCCTGGTGCCTCTAAAAGCAAATATATTCTATCTGAGAAGTAAAAACCTTCAGCCAGGTCCCTCAACATCTCCTGCATTTACTACTGTGATCTCTTGTCCTCCAGTCTTCCAACAGCCACACTCATTTCAATACACATAACCTCCTGAAATTCTTACTCGGCTCTTAGTTCTCCATTGCTCACAACACAGAAGCTTCCCTTTCACTCTCAAGCTTCCTGTACCCACCCAACTGTGCGCCCCTCAGCTGTGCTTGGCTTCTTACGCCTTTTGAATATGCCTGAAGTAATCTGGTGTGTTAACAGTATTTAATTATCAGTAACAAATCATGCACTAATTCAGAGGTTTATTTTACGCTAAAAAGCAAAAAAACCCAAAGTCAACACATAGAAAAAAAGAGGGGGAAAAAAAGGAAATAGTCGCAATGGAAGTTCAACACCCAATTTCAGATTAGGACACAATTAAAAAGCACCTGTTCAATACAACGTGGGCACATACCTGCACACTTATGTACTTAATCACCAAGATTACATGAAATGTTACCTGTTATTTGTGCCACCCTAACACCAAATACTGTGTTATCCCAGGGAAGGTGCCGGAAAGTTTCATAATCATTTTAATACCAGTGTCAATCTCTACTTAAACCAAACATACTGCAGTGTACAATGATGCAAGCAATTCCACAATAACACCCTGTGTCTTCACACTCTCTAGACCACATCGTTAAGTCTTGTAATGGCTGGAGGCTTGGTGCTTACTGGCTCCAACCCAACCATCGCTGCTATCTTTGTATAAAAGTTTCCATCCTGTAAACAAACAAAAAAAAACCCCAACCACAACCAAACTTGCCTTTTTTGTTCAGTTTACTCTATTGGAAAAAGAGAAAAGCTCTTTCCAAAAAGCAGAATAGCACCTGCTGTTAGGGTTTTCCACACCTGGAGGAATGTGAGAGTATGGGGGCAAGTTCAGGCCCTTAATGAGACTGCTAAGGAGTTCACCATATGCACAATGCCAGAATGATAAAATGTTAATGAAGTGAAAGTATATTAGTGAATTATTAAAATTTCGCTCCTCTCTGCAAAGCATGGAGTGAGAAAAACTCAGTGAAGATAATGATAAAAATAGGATCAAAACATTTGGATCCCTTCTCCACCTCCAACAAAAAAGCTTTGCAAAATCTGGTGTTAAAATTAACATATTAATTGGGTAGCTTCTACAAATGATCTACTGTAAAACCCAGATCAAAACAAGTTGGAGTTGGGGGTAAAATGAGATTTAATTCAGCTAAATCTGGATGGGTCGGACCTTCAGCTTCCTCCCATCTCTAATAACCTCTCATAACCCCTCTCATGCCAGTGCTCCTTTCCACAGCAAGCCCGGCCAGCAATTAAACTGGCAACAAGAACATCTTAATGAGGGGAGTAACACCAAGCGTGGCTCTGCAAGGATGGGTCGGGCTGGGGAGTTCACATCTGCTCGCTGTGCCAGAAGCTGACTTTACCCAGGGAAAAGGTTGGCCTCTCTACAAAGCCCAAGAGGAACGACTAAAAGCAGCTCTGTAATGGGGGAGCAAAGAGCTGCCAGAGGTTGGAGAGGGGAGCCTGGTAGAGGCAGAGTCATGGGAGATGCAAGGCCACTGCTTGGTTCAGGAGGGTGGGTGACAGTCTTGCAAAGAACTACACTAAAAAGAGCAACGGCTTTGCCATGCAGTATTAAGAAGAAATTTCCAATAAAGCTGCCATTCTGTGAAATGCTTTCCAGAATCTAGCTTGGATTGCCTTGTACATAAAGCCCCGTCTGTTAGGAAGTCTGGTATATCCTGCAACAGAAATAAGTGTGCCCAGACATGGCGAGTGGGCTGCATCAGCCAATCGGTGGCAGGTGAGTGCTTTGCTGTTAGGCTCCCACCAGGGAACCTCACGCTTGGCCTGAGCAAATGGAGTTCAAAGACAGGGTCCCACCGCAATCTCGTATGTGGGAGGTAGGCAAAGGGGGAAAATGGTGTCGGCCAAAACCATGCCAGTCCTTAAATAATACCTATTTTTATTTGGTTTTAACCTATTATCAGTAAAAGGTAAAAACATCCAGTGTTGGAAACTTTATTATGCTGGCTAGCATTGATGTCAATTCCTGTCAACGTTGGAAAAAAACACAGTATCAAAGAGCTAGGCAGATCTTTCCATTCAGCAGCACCTACCAAGCCTGACCACAGGTCACAGCCGTGCTTTCTGTCCGTCCTGCAGTCAGTGCTGACATAAAGACCATCCCCAGCAGAGAGACTCAGACTATAGACACAGAAACAGAAGGAGAGAGCAACAAAACACTGTCCAGTATAGCAGGCAGGCGTTTCACCTCCAGCAGACTTAGTCTGTCCAACTTCCGCAGACATTACAGAACAGATGAATTCTAGGAGAGTTTTGAAAAAGTGTAACCTGTTACTTCTGTTCCTCCCCAGAAGAGGTGGGGAAAAACTGATTCCCAGCAAGCAAGCGGCCACCAGGGCCCAGGCTGACACGAGAGAGGTCCTAGGCAACTTGAACCACCTGAAAGTCATGTGTCCAGCTCTGGAAAGTTTTAGCCACTCCCCAGACCCCTCTCACCAGCCACCTCTATAGTGGGGCTATCCCATCACTTTGTGCCCAACCCCAAGGGGGGCAAGCAGGGTGCAGGGAGCCTCGCTCCTTCCTGGGCTATGCAGGAAGCCAAGGTGCAAACCTCAGCCTAGACAGCAAGCTTCAGTCCAGATCAAGTAGAAGCCTCCAGACTGCTAGAAGCACCTAAAGCATTAGTGAAGTTCTGGAGTGTTTGAGTTGTCCTGATGCTTGGCAACTGAACTTTGGGCACCTTAAGTGGAGTAGGATTTCCAAAGCCTAGAAGAGAGTTGCTTCCCAAAAACTGCCTTGTCTTCCAGAGCTTCAGGCTGGTTTCCCAGAATCAGCTGATCATTTCTGAAAAAACACAGCTGTAACTTTTACATTTAAATGAAATACTGTTTTGTTGGAAACCTTTCTTTTTTCTTTCTTTTTTTTTTTTCATTATTCTTGTTACAGTTTTACTTTGGCTTGGCTGTAAGAGCAGGTAACAAGCCAAATACAGTTTCATTAGAAATATTTCAAAATTGTGGCCAAAGTCGTGCTGCACTTCAGGACATCTGAAGTCACAAACTAGCAAATTCCAGCATCAGCCAGGACAGATCCAGCCCAGCTGAGGCTTCTGGACAGCCCTGGCAGCCGCTTCTGCCAGGAGCGGCTCCTAACACCAAGACATCTCCTGTGCCAAAAATCACTACTTGAAGCTGCTCAGCATGCCAGACAGCTTCTTACAAGTTTATGTAACTTTTCCACATTTCCTTCTCAAAACCCTCTGCAAAAGTTCAGCTTAACACCATAAATACTCCATTGTGAGCTAACTTGGGAGAAATAATGTTTATTTCCCTGAACCTCCCTGATTACTAGAACACAATGACCTAAACCCCAGCCCTCACCTTTAGCCTGGACCTTCATCCAAAGCTGTGTCTAATCTTACAAGCCTCCAACCTGGCATCCCAGCCATGCCAGGCTGGACAGGGACCAGTAAACAACTGGCATGTTCTGGAATCACTGCTTATATTCTCACCCCCAAGCTCACATCCCAAACACATACACACTGCATTGGCAAATGAGCACGAGCGCACTCAGGAAAGGCAGACACACTTTCAAAGTTTTAATCCATTAGCAACTGCTAATTAAGGGACAATTAACTTGCCTCCCAGCTCCCTAATTTGCTTTGCAACTTTAGGCAGTCCATGTGAAATGCTACATTTCTCCTTCCTATGCTCATACAGCTTCTGTAGATATTGAAAAATGAATTTCTGTAAAGTGATTTATGATCCACGATGAAAGGCAGTTCAGAAGTGTAAGGACTGATCCTATTAGTAAAATAACTGGTGCCTTTTTTGATCTTCCATTCTAAGGAGGGGGAAGAAGAAAAAAAGCCTATCTGAGTATCATTAACGAGGCTCAAAAGGTATAAACTGCAAATTGGATACTTTTGAAAATGTGGCCCAGAGAGGCTGGGGGTGTTTCTTTAGAACGGGGGAAAACGGCAGGACAACACAAGCGTTTAAGTTGTGGCACTTCCCTCGGGAATGATTGACATCACAAAACTTTTACAAACTACAACTGTTAGAGATAAATAGAGTAGCACAGACAAGGAAGACGATGAAGGGTAAATCTAGAAAGTACCTAATCCAAGTCATTTCCTTCACTGTGCAAAAACAAGTAACTGACACACTTCCTGCCGAACCTTCCTGCCGATAAGGGTGCTCCCGGCAACAGGAAATTCGCCTCTAGAAGCAAGCACGCTTTCGCTACTAAGCCAAACTTTCTCCATCTGAACTCCATGGCAATTAAAAGTAGCATCTGGCTAATCAGACATGAGTTGGATTAAACATGCAACTGCTCAACTCCCTGAGCTTTTCCCCGACACAGGGAAGGGGTCCCAGCGCCTGCACCCTGCTGCCATCCCAGCCCAGCTGCCAACAGGGACGCCTCCAGCAGAAGCTGCTCCCTCCAGCTTCACCATCCCTGTTGGCTGCTCTGCCCACAACCTGATTTTAAAGCCAGGCCTTGGGTTTTCTGGATCGCAAGATCCAAATGTGCAGGTGGAGAGGGCACTGAACACCCTCGTCTCAGCACCCTGTAGGATTTACCTCCTGATCCACAAGACTTGCTCACCAGCCTCTGGTTTTCTTAAGAACTAATAATGCAAAACATGAAATATGCAAGCAAAGAGGCAACGGAGGTCGAACCAGTCATTTAAGGTTTCAAAGTGATGATTTATACAGCGGGTGAAGCACTCAAGTGCTTTTTCTCAGCTTGGTCACTGCAAAATGAAGATTAAAGGGAGCAAGAAAATGAAATGTTTTGGAGGAAACGCAGTGAATACTCAAAGACACCTCTCCATCACAAACATCTGAAATTAACGGCTGCTGCCCAAGAAAATAAGCAAAAACATTAAAACCTTTCTTGCGAGTTTGCTGTGAAATACATCTCTCCTGCTCCAAAAGCAAAATAGCTCTCTCCTTTCACACACAATAAACTTTCAATAGTCCAGCAACGTAAAACTTCAATTTACCACAATAATAGTGTGATTTTCTCATGCTGCATTCATCAGTAATGAAGTATATTTTATTCTCGTACCTCTGCTTTTGTCCTCAAATAGCATGCCATAACCAAACAGTGATTTTTTTAATTAAAAGCAATTGCACAGGGTTTCCATAGTCATTTGCCACCACCTTTTTTTTTTTTTTTGCAGGTGAGGCAGAGTTGTGAAACAGCCTTAATATTCAAGTCCAAATCATTACATTTAATATAATTTTGCAATGTGGAGGAATAGAACCTAATCAAGCCCATCTTTCTCTCCCAGGTCCATAGATTCTCACAAAAAGAAACATGGCCTGTTCATTTGATTTTGAAAAAGTCATCCCTCACTACTTTTAGCTTTTAACAGCCGTGGTCTGCCTGCAGGCCTGGCTGGGGCAGGTGACCCACCATGCGGAGGGCAGCCCGGGGGGTGCAGGGGCTGGCAGGCCACATCTCCCCCAAACTCTTCCTTGGGCAGAAAGTGTGGGACAACGTCCAGAGAGGAAAGAGGAGAGGCAGTAGCACAGGGTTTTATTGTAAAATGACCTTGATTTGATAGGCACGTTCTCAGATTTCAACAGATGCTGCGGGAAAGGCAACAGCAGCCAAGGCAGTCTGCAGGCATTTCTGATGATATGCAGACTTTTTCTTTTTCCTTTTTTTTTCTTTTTTTTTTTTTTTTAAAATAAATGGGGGGGGGAGTCTTCTCAGTTTCCATGACAACAGTGTCTCCACTTGTCTGTTATTAGATACCATCCGCTTCCTGTGTCTAAATTTTTAAACCAATCAGAAAAGTGTTTATAGATTTTACAGCTCCTGGGACAGTCCCTCTCCTCCAAGAGAGCTACTTTAATGACACGTAACGCTGAGGCAGCCAGGGCTGCGAGGCCTCACATTTTTGGCTGCGAAGTGATCCCAGTTTGTGTTGTTTACCCGCTGATGCGTGGGCTATGCTAGAGAAAGCTGGGGGGTTGCTGCCCGGCTTACCGTGCCCGTACAGACGTTACCGCTTCGGGTCCTGTTTAACCCCGCACAGCCCCATTTTCATTGTTCCAGGCTGATGCAGCAGGAGCCCCCCCAGCACGGACGCGATGGCCCCAGCGAAGCGGCTCTCCCGGGGGCGCAGCGGGCTGCGCTGCGCACAGGGCTCCTCGGCAAAACACCGCCCGCTGCAATTAAAGTTTGAGCAAACTGGCTCGGAGCAGCCGTGCCGGAGCCGTGCACACACATTTCCACAGACACCTCTTTGAGGACAGAAATAATCCGCGGCGCGGCCAGCGGGGGAATGGGGAAATCCCCCCCCGGGGTGCAGGGGCACACGCAGGTACCGCGGGGAATGGAATGAATTCACGGCAACGCCAGGTGAGTCAGGAGCCGGCACTGAGGAGCTGCTGTGCGGACCGGGAAGCCCCTTCCCGCGGCTCTGCCCGAGCAGCCTCCCGACGGTGCCCTTCAGGCGCCTGTGCGGGCACACACGGAGCCCGTCGAGCACCGAGCGGCTTCTCCCCGGGCAGGGATCTCCCACGCCGGAACAGAACGGAGGCGGCGGAGCGGCCGCCGGCTGTGCCGGGCCCCGGCCTGGGCTGCAGCCACCGCC
>VZRW01008703.1:90493-145955 GCA_013398125.1 Aegotheles bennettii | reverse complement strand
CCGCCCGGGAGGGGCACGAACACCCCCCCACCGTCCCCCGGTGGTGCCTGCGCGCCTTGGCCGCCTGCCTCGGCCGTCGGGCCGCCACCGCCAGCGGCCTCCGTGTCACCGGAGCCAGACTCCTGTGTGTTGAAAACTGAGACCGGCAGAACTAAAACTGTTATTTTGGTTATCGTCTTACCAGCCTGGAGCTCCCGCCGAGGCTGGGCACCTCGTTACACGGTATTCCTTGCAGTCAAACAGCAGAGAAACCTCCGCGGGCCAGGGGAGCTCACAGCACCGAGGGTGCGCCCTGCCTCCTCCTCCTCCTCCTCCTCCTCCAGCCCTGTCCACCCTCACCCAGCCTCCTGCTGCTGCCCCTCCTGCCTGGCTCCCGTGGAAGCAGGTGAGAGGGAGCTTTGGGCTGAAACGGGACCCGGCTGAGAGTGCAAAGGCTGGCAGGGTCTCGGAGGGAGCCGGCGCCATCAGCACTCCCGCACAGCCGGGGGACTGTCAAGCCTGTAAAGGACATTTAATTATTCATTGTGAATTTACCTTTCTCCAACCAACCCTACAGAGCGACAACCCAAGGTACACGCGACTGCTGTAGTGGTTGTAGGAAAAGCTTAACGTTATCCCTCTAGATGTATTTTGTCATAATATGGGAATGACTGGTTTGGGATGGGGTCAGATTTTTTCCCCCAGCGGATACCTCCTTTCCTCCACACTGAGCCTGGACAGAGGGCAGAACGAGCGCTGCATCCCGCCAGCCCTTCCTCCTGCCTGCCCAAACTCCACCACTCAGCTGTGCAGAGCTCCCAAACCCACACCCCACGGACTTTGGTGAGGGAGCGACACAAAGAAACCCATATTCTGCATACTGCAACCTTTAGAGGTCAACAACTTGCGAAAAGTAGCAACTCTGAATTTTGATGACAAGATTTGGGAAAAAAAATGAATGTTTTTCTGTATATGTATCAAATACAGCTTTACTGGTAGAAGGGAATGGAAACAATGTTCCTCTGCCCTTTTTTCTTGCTGTCTTAGGATGGATTTTGAAAAGCCAGCATGGATTGAAGTAGCAGGTCCATCCTTTCATTCGTAAAAATTGCTGGCATGAAACTTCTCCCTGCCCCCACCTTGGTCCTGGCTATATCCCTAGGCACTGCTTGTCTGTGCAGATGGCCATAACCTCCTGTTGGTTCCCTGACACCTCTTCAATGGATGGATGAGTTCAGTTTATCCCAAAGTGAATATAAAACTGGGGTTTTCTGAGCAAAGTTACAGTTTTCCTTTTATATGTGGTTTTGGTGACATGGAGATGGAAGTGTTCCCATTCCACAGGATTCCTGCATAAGACACACGGGTCCCTCATTCTGTTCAGCTGAAAGTTTTCTACTGTCTGCCCTGCAACATGCCCAAGACTGCAGCAGGAGAGATCAGCCCTGCTCATTGAACACCTAATGGTGCCCTTACAGCAGAGCGCTGACAAAAACTGGGAAAATGTGGAATAACCCAGCCCTGGGATGCTTTTCCAGGCTTCTTTCCTGGTTCAGATGGGCAGCCGTTGACATTACGGCTGCTGTTGATGCTCTTGAAGTAGAAACACCCGATTCAGTCTTAATGAAAACACCCGAGAGTGCCTGAGCATTTGGGATCACCTGCCAATGCAGCTATGGCTGGGGACTCCGGGCACCATTTTAATCACAAGATATCTGTTAATTGTTTTTAAAAATATAAATATCTGTTTGCAACATCACCGCATATGGAAATCCCACAGATGCCAACAGGAGTCTCCACAAAGGGCAAAATCCTGGCCCCATTCAAGGAACCCCCAAATCACATAATCATCTTAGAAACTGCAGGTGCCAATGACCCTTTGCAGGGCTACTCCATAGCAATGTTATAAAGAAGGCTTTTTCCCCTGTTCTTACCCGTTAACTCTAAGCCAGGTAATTTTCCTAATGAAATCAGTAGTAGTGTTTCTTTGTCCTTTGATCAGGTCACCTGAATTACTCTGTGCCTGTATCTATGCTAATCACAGCAATTTTAAATCTCAGCCTAAGTTCCTGCAAAATTTGGCCACAAGTGTGTGTATTTCCCTTCTGTTGTTTGCTCCCAGTGATGCAAGCTTCATTATTCTTTCATTTCTTCCTCCTTCCTCCCACTCATGTGTTTGAGGCTTTCTTACATGCTTTGTAGCTCTACTTCCCACCTCCTCTTCATTTAGATCCTTTCTAAAGAAAAGAGTGTTTTAGAAAACCCACATTTGCAAGGGAAAAATATTAATAGTGGAAACTTTCTCAGAGATGCATTTTTCCCCTGTCTCCAAGTGCATCTTGTCTCTCCATATCAATCTTAGCACTGTTAACTCTCCCATGTAGTGGGCTGCTTTGTTATCTGTAACTGCCGGATAAAATCAATGGAGATAAAATTCTTACCACTCTCCAAATGGGGTATGATTTATGATTTTTGCTGTAGAATGTTTTCCCATGCCCACAACAGTCCATTTTGTCTAATTCTCCTTCAAATTTTTAATTAAGCCCTGTTTTGTTGGGGAGTCTGCAAATCCGGGCTCTCCAGCTGGCAGCTCCTGGGTTGTTTCTGGCTGCTTAGCCCAAGAGCTTGCCGCCCCCAGAGCAGCCCCAGGGCACAGGTGGCTCTTCTCCTACCTCAAGGAAAAATGTCCCTGCTGCCTCCTCTCTTCTGATGGCACAACATGGTGCTCGCTCCAGGGACAAACAGATGAGAGGCACTTTGCCACAGGGATCCCTCTTGGGAAGGGCTCCAGTCCCGTGTGGGAGGCAGATCAAAAGGAGCTTGACTGCATCTACAAAGTAGCTGTAGGTCCTGCCTATCAACCCCTCGTTCTCTTCAAGGTCTTGCTGTAGCACCATGTGGTTATTTACTAAGGCACAGAGTCAGGAGGTGTTGCAGGAGATGTGCAGTGCTCCTGTGCGTGCCCTGCTCTACAACTCCCTTCTGTTAAGTTGTTACACATTCCCTTTTTTCACTTCCAAAATTGTTTATCCAGGCTGGGGGGCAACCCGGCCAGGTATTGTGGGTGATGGGAGCTACAAGAAAATAAACATAACTACAATAGGAAATTGGTCACCATAAAACTGCTAACTTGTCACTTCCAAAATGGCATTTTATAGCTATGCCGATTACCCTTTCTGTTTCTTGAACTTGTTTAGTCTCTTCAACACACAGATAAGAATGCCAGAGCTTTAGACCAGATCACATGTTTTCAAGGACAGGAAGATGTCTGTGACTTTTTTGCACTTAACCATTTGTCATTCATATCTGACAGTGAAAAAACATAAGACAAATAAGTAAATTTTTAAAATAATCTAAATTTTCAGATAACACCTAATGCACCTAGTGACTCAAGTTTCTGTGTGCCTGGGTTGAGTTATACTTAAGACTTGCAGAGGACAAAAATTCACCCATGCAGTTGCAGGCCAATTTATGATTGCCTCTCAGATGTACAGGGGCATACGGCCTAGACCCTGCACCATACAACTCCTGTATCCAGTGCTGTACACACAACCACTCCACCATGTAAGGCTAAGCCCCAGACAAAGTAGTGAAATACAGGGGGATTACAGTAATGACATTCCCTCTTCATGCTTATGAATCAAGTCCCACTCACATTCCCCATGGACAGCCAGGCAGCCCTTTTATGGTCACATAGGGATACTTCATTATGCACATATAGTGTTCCTATACTACTTTAATAACAGTGCAAGAGTCACTTGAGCAATAGACTTGATTTTATGAACAAAAAGGATAAAACTCAGGTTCTCTGGTGGACAATGAAACTGGATTTTTTCCACTCTTTCTCATTTTATTTTTGTTAATATCACCCTCAAACTTCAAATTACCCTGCAAGTATTAGGGCTCATTAACTTTGTTTCAGCTTGTGCTTTGTGTTAATGGGACTTTTTTTGTAACAAATATGAATCACTTGAATGCTAAGGCTTAAATGTTTAATAAAAGTCATTAGTAGGATTACGTGTGAGGACTTAGAAGAAAGATGATGGTGTTGTTATGGTTACTGCTGTATCTCTGGCTGTCAGTGGTCTTTCTGACTTACCCTCTGCTTATGTCAGGCCTTGAGCTTTTACTTTTCCATGGATGGGATAATCTGACTCTAGCACACTTACAGCAAGCTCCAGCCTACATACCCTGTGCATTCTTCATGCTCACACACTTGTGCAAGAACAGAGACTTTCAGCCTTCCTGCATGACCCAAACAATATTTTTAAAACAGAAGAGCCATTTAACCATTGAAATAAAGCATGTTGGTTAAAAAATATTTCATAGAATCACAGAATTGTTAGAGTTGTAAGGGACCTTAAAGATCATCTAGTTCCAAGCTCCCTGCCATGGGCAGGGACACCTCCCACACCCCCATCCAACCTGGCCTTGAACATTTCCAGGGAGGGGGCAACCACAACCTCCCTGGGTAACCTGTTCCAGTGTCTCACCTCCCACTCAGGAAAGAATTTCTTACTAATATCTAATCTAAATCTACCCTCTTTCAGTTTGAAACAATTCCCCCTTGTCCTCACATCCACTTTACCTTGTAGTCCTGCCAACGTCTACTAAATTAAACACCTACAGATCTGAGCACTTTTGACCTCCTTTTGAGTCTTGCTTTCCAAACTCTCTCTTCAAATGCTCCTCTCTAAATTCTCCGGGGTCTTTCATGTCTTGCTTTCCAGGCACCCTCATTCCTCCTAAGGAAATCTCTTCAGCAAGTCTATCAGGGGCTCAGCCAAAACATCAGGGAAGGGTGCTTGCTTTTTTCCCCCCAAGTGTTTCCTCAAAAATGTATGCCTGGATCCATCTTCTCTCTCCTGGGTACACATCTTGACAATCCAGCTATTGAAGTAGCTCAGTGTATGCACACAATAAACATGTCAACACATCACATTCATAAATTATTACAGGCAATGCCAAATCTGCCAAAAAGATTTTTTGACTTGAAGCCATAGAAGAGGATCTTCAGTGGCAGAAATGCTGAAAGACTGAAAGCAGAAAATAAGAAGGTGACTATCTCTTAACCTCATGCGACTAGGATAAAAGCTGGCATATGCTTTATGGCCAATGGAAAAAAAGACTGATGATTATTCAGGGGCAGATTTTAAAATAATGTAAAACTACCAGAAAACATTTATGAAGCTGTTCTGATACTGCCAAACTTTATCCTACCTGTCTGTCTGAGGGTATCACAGGGAAACATGGTTGTCTGCAATGTTTTGTAAAACTAGTTTTCCTTTCTTTTCAATTCTTTAATCAGTCATCATGGAATTTACACACTAGTTACAGGTGTTACTTTTATTGCAACTACTAAGATTCAGTCAGTTTTTCTGGCTATTTTTGGTCTAGCCTGAGGCAAAAGGATGCTTGCTCTGCCTTCTCATTCTCATCAGCACCTTCTTCCCGGCCTTTTCCTTCTTTCCCTCATTCTTCCACCTCTTCCCATCCTTCTCAGGCTGCTGTTCTGTGCTGCCCTCCTGCTATACTGCTGAGCACAGGCAGATGTGTCTCCTGCATCTAACTTGGGAGGGTTTAAGAATTTTGCTTCCTGGTGTAGCTCTGCTTCCCCTTTGTAGTGACACTGCTGAGCCACCATCATGCCTTGTGTGACAGCACCAGTCCTCTTCACCAAAAGATAACCCAGCTCAGCCCAGACCATTTTCTCAGGCAGTTTGAGCAAAGCTCAATGGATTAAAAGAAATAGATTAAAATGGATTAAAAACATAGAGGATCCCAGTTCACTGTGACAGGGAGAAGTCAGAAAGTGCTATGACACTGCTACAAGTGGCTTCTGCAACTGCTCTGACAGATGTCCTGGAGCTCCTTGACAGATCAGTGAATGCAGCTGTCCCAGAGGCTCTGGGCTTCTGTGGTGCTTCAGACTTGGGTAGGGCAGCACATGCATAAAATCAAAAGAATGAAAATCGGACCATGAATCTCTGTATCTCTATTACTTTGGGATTTGTCAAAACTTGGGGCTGCACCTGGTGTGGTGGCTGTGCCTGGCAGCTTCCTGAGACTTGGGTTGGTTGGGTGATGGCAATTTTAGTTCTGGTGGTGCTCAGGGCCATGGAGAAGGAACTTTGGGTCTGCTCTGGTGTTGTGCTAACTTGCTGTGCGCCACTGAGGCTAAGCATTCATCCTGCAAGCCCACGTTTTGAAATTCCCATGTAACTTCATTTGGCTTTTCATTTCCCAGTTACGTTGATCCGCCTCCTTCCAGCAGTGTTTTTATCAAGGCTCCTGATAGATTATACACTGGCCTTCAGCAGGGTACTCACCACTCAGCCATTTTGATTATGGCAGATTTTTTTCCCATCATTTTAGTTATTTCATTGGCTCTCAAATTCTGAGATGAATGTCATCTGATTCATTGAGCGTCTCTTTTTTTTCCCTTCTGCTTCTGACACAGTCTTTCATGTGTGTAAGGAGTAGATGATCAGGAAAGAGATTTTTACTACCATACTATTAGTGCAATATGCCAGCAACATGTTTGATGCTTCCTAGGCATTTAAAAAAATGATACCTGTATCAAAATGAAGGAAGTGAAAGTAAACAAGAAAACCCCACAGGTATTAGCTCCCATACCTGATAAAAGCAGCAGGACTTTGGTGTTGTATGGTGAGGAGACAAGAGCCTTTTGACTGTTCTACCTTGAGAGGTATGAAGAGCCCTGGCTGGAGATTTTCTCATAATCTCCATCTTTGTCACTTGCCAAAGTTTGTGCTCTGTTCTATTAATCTCACCTGAGATTAGTTACATTGATTTGCTGGATCACATTTAATTGTTCATATACTTGGATTAACTTAACATGAGCTTTACTGAGAGAGTGTTTCCTTCTGCAGGCTGAGAGGTTTCTGTTTCTAATAAGCACATGGTCACCTCCTTGTCCCTGAGGAAAGAAAACCTCCCCATTTTATTTGGATGAATCAAAGAGAATGATCAAGCTATCTTGTAAACTAGCTTTATGTGCATCTCATTAAATTACATAAGTCATAATAATGCAGTTAATCAGAAAACAGAACTTTTTCTGCCAATTTTTTGCTCTTCTTGCTTAAATGTTTGTGCTGTGAGGGTAGCCCATCTGGTTTAGATTGTAAGATCGAAATCACAGGACTTACCATCCCCTGACTTGTAATTCTGGAAAAGACTGTAAGTAGTTTGGCAACCTAATATGTTTCCCTGCCTCCTGCAGAAATAAATCTCCAGCTTTGGAGTATATTGAAGCAGACAACGGGGTAATTTCAAGACACAGACCCAAGCTACAAAATGGGCAGCCAAATGCATATTCAGATTTCTAGTAAATCAGTAGTTGGAGTTCATGTTGAGGTTTGGGCTATTATAAATGAAGTAGGCATTAGCTGTGCAATCTATATTCAAGCCCAGATTTGGACACCACACCCCAAGAAGTTCAGCAACACCTAGATGTCTGTGTCTGGCCTGAGTCTCCTGGCATTTCCCCCCTAGAATCAAGATATTAATAGTCTGGGTCCTTCAATAGTCTGCTGAATACAAATGCAAATGAATACTGCTTCTGCTGTGGCTATTGCAGAATTATCTGTTGCAGGTATTTGTGTGGTGATTGTCTCAGTGCCACTAATGTACTACCTCTCAATTCATGCAATCAGAGGAACATTATTGTCTTCATTTTACAGGTGAGTCATGAAGGTGCAAAAAGACTCAGTCACACATGGCATTTTAATACATCTGGGAGTTGAGTCCTCAACGGGTGCTGCAACAACAGAGCCAGCCATTCCCCAGCTGAATTCAATGTGACATACTGCTACAGATAGCTGATACCTAAATAGCACTCTCCTTGCAGAGTTCCCAAAGCCCTTTACAAAGGTGGCTGAATAGCCTCCTTCCCAGTTTGCAGGTGGAAAATGGAAAACACAAGCAAATCTCTATGAAAGGGTCTTACCCACTGCAGCAACTACCTGAGTCAAGAGAAGGACGGGGTTTGTGAAATGCTTTGAGATAGCTGGATGGAACATTTACCAAATTTTAAGGCATGATTAAATACAGTCGTTGTTTGTTTGTAAACTGTTACAGGATGCTGTGTCTAATCACAGTGGAAACTCAGAAATCCTCGTGTGCCCTGGTTTGGCCAGCAGCAGGATGGGGAGGAAGTGTCAGGATGACAAAGCGCTATATGCTGGCCTGTTTTGGCCACTCTGGATATATCCAGCCACATGGAACTGATAAGGGCTTTGAAGCTAGCTGGCTGATTTGTATAGAGCATGGAGCAAGTTGTCATTTAGCCTTTCAGATAACTGATGTGGTCACTGGTTTTCATTACTAAGTGACCATCAAGATAAAGAGGGATTTATTGCTTTTAAGACAATGAGACAAGTGGTGCATTCTTCACATGCTAAAGCAGACATGGATAGCTCTTTCAGTAACACCTGGGTTTTTATAAAGGGACAGGACCGAAACAGAGCTGGAGATCTGAACCACTACCTGCTTTAAGAGACAGCGTATCCAGAGGTGGGAGCATCACAGCTTGGATCTTCCTCTACAGTGGGTCAGCTTGGAACATGGGGGACAGTTTTTTCTCTTGTCTTCCATTAACATGCATCTGGAGTGATGCCACCGAGGCCACACAGCTCCTCCACACTACGGAGACACTGTGTCCCTGAGCTGGGTGAAGGAGCACAGCCCCAGCATGGGTGGGAAGAGACTGTGTGTCTGGTGGTGGCTCTTGTGCTGTGCAACTGCATAAAGACAGTGCAGGCTGGGGTAGCAGAGGGATGGAGGGTTTCTGACTGGTTCATCCCTCCCTTTGTGTCTGAGCCCAAACACTGAGAATAATACAATTTGTCAATGTTTTCCCCTGCAGAGTACAACTCTCAAGAGCAAGTGGGACCATTATTTAGACTAGACAAGATAACACTATGATAAAATATTTGAAATAACAGAAGTAATAGAGGAAAATATGAATGTTGGCAGAGAACGGGAGTCACAGCCTGTGAATTTCAGCCAGCAGGTGCTGGCACTTATTTACCAGTGAAATTCTGGTTCTGTAACCTGTTCTGTCACTACTGGAAAATGAGGTTACGAGCAGCAGACTTGGGAGGTCCAGACTCTGCTGCAGACTCTTTGAGGCCTTGGGGTGGATGTTTGGCCTCTTGCTGGTTCAGTCCCTCCCTGTGAAATGGGGATAACATTTCTTCCCTACTTCAAAGAGCTGCTGCACTGAAAAACATGTTAACAAGTGCAAAGCCCTCACCTACTGAAGCGATGAAGACCACTTAAGTGCGGTAAATAGAGCAGAAAATGCAGCATTGTATGAGGATGCCAGTTAGCCCGTGTTGCTGTGGCATTCAGCAAACACCTGCTGCTTCCTGGCTCTGATGAACAGTGTGGCTTGCCACCTTCTCCAATACCAGGAAAATACCAATACCAATGTCACCTCAGGTAACTAGAAACTCCACAACTACCCCAGAACTTCCAATGCCTGGCATCAGCTGGTGAAGGATTTTACCCCCCAAACCTGTCCTTCAGCTGTACTCAGGTTTTGCAGAGGCAGCCATGGAGGTTGCAGATAGAGCTTCCCAACCCCCTCTACTGTGTGGTCCATCGTGTGTCTGCTGAGACGCACTTGTGGAACAAACTTCAGAGTTTTCATTTACAGTCTTCATTCAGTATAACTGGTTTGATAGTTACTGTGGGAAATATAACTGGGAGTTTGCTGACTTTGGTGCAGACAAAAATCTCTGCATAGGGTAACATGGTCCAACTGGGAGCGTGGCAGGGCTGTGGAGCTGGTGCTAGTATCAGGTCAGGAGTTAGATGTAAGTCGAGTGGACTGTTATGTGCCTGCTGAAGCTGGAATTGAACTTGTATGATCTTTCAACAAAGATGCACGTGATATTTTGCAGAGCAAGTATGCTTTCTAACCGTGCAGTCCTCCACTGCTGGGTGTTTCTCCCCCTCTTGCTCCTCCTGCGGGAACAGTGTCTCAGGGGCTCATCCTTACCAGGAGGATGGACTACAGCAAGATCTTTGCTCATGATTGTAACCAAAGATGGAAGCAGCACCTCTGGGCAAAAACATCCAGCTATATTTTCCTTGAAATGTCTGTTTCTGGAAAATGCAATGCATTGAATAACAGTGCAGCTCTGTTACCGAAACACAAGGAACTTGGCCTAAAGACCCTTCTGAAAAATGCCTGTTAGCTAGTGCAGGCTTGGCTGCTTCAGGTAAAAATCAGAAACGCGGACAAAAATCTTATCCTTCAGAAAGATATTTTCTGAGCCTCAGGGCTAGGTTATTTCTAGCAGGGGAAGTCCAGGAGCACGCAGGCAGTCAGACTCAAGGAGAGCAACCTGGCTGTACAGCTCTGAAGGTGCTGCTCATGCTGTGGTGAGTAACGGCTCTTCTCCATGTGAGTATTGCACTTCACTCCCCTAATGAAGACGGGACATCACTGGGACAAATACTGCTCCTGCACCGTTACACACCTGTGTGAGGTACACATGGTGCTGTTGTGGATTTAATTCACTTACTGTGAATCAAAATGTCTGAGCATCACCACAGATACACTGGAATTACGCTTGCAAGAGGGAGAAATTGAACAAATCACTCAAGGATGCACAGAGATGGGAAGCAGCAAAGAGTTTGAGTCTCTGTACTTCTCACTGAACTTCCTTCTCTGGACAGTGTGACTTGTTTCCAATGGAATTAGCTGTTTAAAATATTCAGATATGCCTCCCACTTTTTTTTTCACTTTTCCTCTGATACTACAAATACAAATAACATCCCTCTGTGGCCAAGCTTATCAGCCAGGAGTGCTTGGGTGGGTTGTGAAAAGCAGCACACTCCTTAGTTGTTAGAAAAATCTCCTAATTCTTGCATAGCATTGTTCTGAGGTGTGCAAAGACACAATGCATATGTTATTGTTCATTACAGGAAAAGCAGGAAAAAAAGCAGTTACATACAGACACCACATATAAAGGCATTTGCTGTGCGATTGTCAAACGAAAATTAAGAAGGGGGCTCATGGACAGCAGAGCTTAGCTTTGAAAACAGGCTTGCTGACCTCAGCCTAAACAATTTGGGATCAAGGTCTTATTTAGATGCAGGAGGGACTTCAGGCTCTTGCTCTAAAAGAAATTCACAGGTTACAGAAGGGCAATGCAGGAGAAGAAAGAGGTACACTGACATGAACCACCACCAGCCCCCTGCCAGCCGTTTCCAACAGCAGCTCAGCCGATCCTGTTGCCGTCCTGCTTCCAGCCCAGCTTGCAGGTCTGAACTGGGCATTTCGGGGCCTGTCCCTGGCTGAGCAGGTCACTCCCTGCCCAAGGCTCTGCTGGGAGAAACACCTAGGCTACTCCCCAGCTCAGGTTGTCAAAGCTACATGGCGCCAGCAGCAAAGGTGGCTCTGGGTCATCTGGCTGCTGTACCATGTCCCTGAGACCTAGCAAGGGGAGGTGGCATCAGGAAAAGATAATGGCACAGGAAGAGGAGCAAGAAAACAGCTGGGACCTGAGGCGTGATGTCGATCCCATTTCCCCCCTGCTCCAAGTCCTGTCCGGGTAATGAAACAAAGAGGACACAGGGACATCAAAGAAATCTGAATGATGCTACCCGTCACCTCCCAGAGATGCTAAAAGCAATCTGGAATTAAAAACATTATCTCCTGGGAGGTTAAATCAGCAAGCCATTACTAAAAAAGATAAAGGGAGACAACTTTCCTCAGGAAAGAGCAAGCACAAGGTCCTCAGAGGGATCAAGCAATCAAAAAAAGTCTTTTGTCTTTGTTTCTTGAAGTCAGGAATGAACCAGATGCATATGAAATATTTTAAAAAAACTCAAACTGTTGCATTACTCAGTATGCTGTGTTGCTACATGATGAAAAAAGAGAATTGTAACCAATTAGATGCTTTAATGAGATATGAGGTTGTTTCTTCTCACCCCTTTTCCCTGCAGAAGAGATTGACGTGCCCAGATCTGGGTTTGTTCCCTCAATTTCACACTGACATTTGCTCTTACAACTGCAGCTGTGTCTTTCATGGATCCTCCTCCCTTGCTCCATCTGAAACCAAAACTCCTGGAAGCTTAGGGAAGGTAAATGTTGCAGCTGCACGAAGACGTGGCTTCATTGCTTCAAATGGAAGTTATAATAAAGATTAATTTATCCTTTCTTTGAAGAATCTTAAAATGATAAGTGATTAGTCTGGCCTCATTCTGCCCATGTTTTACCCTGAGAGGATTAAAAAATGTAGCTTGGAGATCATGAGGCTGGATAGTGTCCTCCCCAGAAACCACATTTCAGGGCCTTTTGCTCAGCCAGGAGTCAAGGTTGGCTCAGTATTCTCAGACTTGCTAAACAAATGGGAGTGTTTTCCACTGAGGCTGTTCTGATTTCTGCCCTGGAAGGATGCAGCATGTGCATAGGAGAAGCAAGTAGCTACTGGAGTCAGAATGGGACCTTCATGTCCTGCAGGTACACACAGACAAGGATCCAAGAGACAACAACCTTGAACTTCAAAATTTCAAACTGGAGGCTGCATATTTATAAAGCAAAATAAAATATTTTTAATTTCCAGTACTGCCTGCTGTGATAACAACCTATACTGAAGTATCTGTGGTGTTTCTGGAATGCAGAGTGGCTGTATATTTGCAAATCAATGGGTGAAAAACTCTACATTTGTAATGATAGGAGAGATTGCAGGAGCCATGATGGAATCACTCTGACCAGTATCTGTTCTGTTACTCAGCTGCTAACAACAGTAAATGATGGGTCTAATTCAACAACATTCACATCTAGCTTGTATCTATATAGAAGTCTCAAAAAGCAATCTTCCATTGCCCTGCAATGAAACTGGCTATATTTTTTGATGAACTGTGCTCTAAAAATGTGTCTGTACTTGTTATCACCATGCCTTGGTTATGAAAGCCTAATGCCAAAAAAATGAACTTGCTTACTACATTATCAGGACATGCTTAGGTTTTTTTCTGCTTTCACCATCTGCTTACTTTCATATGCTTTCCGTTACTGCAACAGTGTATTACACTTCTAGCAGAATTAGGAGGAATAATTTAGCTCCCAAAACAAACATGATAGTAAATACAATGGGCAACATTCTGCTCTCTTTTTAGGCTGTACAATTCACTGACGTATGTTCTGTGACACCTAACTGGGTCAAATTATTTTCATAATCCTAAAGGTCCAACTCCAATTGACTTCAGTGAGGAAATCTGGGTGTAGATGAAGGAGGAATGTAGCTCACATTATGCCTAACATTTAATTTAATGGAAAAAGGGTTTTCTTCATTGATGTGGTGTGTTACACTTTTGAGCTTCATACTGAAGTAGGTGCAATCTATTTAAGGCTTATCTAACATATACCATGCATGGAAATTACAAGGAAAGGTCTTCCTAGCCTGGTGTGCCTGCTTGGTGAGGGCAGCCAGCAACACCAGCTTCACAGAGCAGCAGCAAGAAAGAGGCCCTTTGAAAAGCCTGCTGTAAAGGGGTAGCCAAGGAGGAGCTGTGCTCTGCATATGAGCTGTTGGGAAGAGAGTCATCCCAGCACAGTGGTCACCAGCTATTGGGCACTGCAGCTACTTCACCTCTTCTGAAGAAGACCTGGACTCAACAGGTTCTGCTGACTGGCAGAACCCCTGCCTGATGCTGGACAGGAGGCTGTACTTGGGATTGGCTTGTGAAGGAGAATGGTGGCTAGACTGGAAGCCTGTTTGTGTTGTGTGAGTGCAGAATTTTTGTGCTGATCCAGTAAGGAGATGGCTCTGTGGAGCAGTATGAGGAAAGGGAGAGCCAGCCACACCTAGTGGTACATGACAGACCAGGAACAGAGGTGGAAGATATACAGCATCAGTGCCACACGACTCCATAGTGCATGCTAGGAAAGCACCAGCTGCATTGTCTGGGGAGTGCAACCTGGCTGCAAAGGCAGAGCAGGTAGCTGGTTGAGGAAGTAGCAACATCACCCACTCACACTCAGCCCGTATCAAGGAGGAGGGGTTATACTGACAGGGAGAGAAGAGCTGGTGCCAGAAAAGAGACTTGTCGGGAATACCACTCCACTGATGGGGTTGTTACTCATATCATGAATTGATGTGAGTGCTTTTGAGAGCATAACCTCATAAAACAAAAGGGGTCACAAACAAGAGTGCAGGCAATATTGACAAAATGTAAAATACGAGAATACCTTTATATGCTGTAACATGGAAAATACAAGCACACTGGTGATCTTCTGCCATTCCTGTTTTTCTTGCAGACAAAGAAAAATATGGTTCTGCTGTGAATTCTTCTCTCATTCTGTTGGGGAGTCGTGAACTCAGCTTCCATGAATGCTCTTCAGCATCGAGATGATACTATACTCCTTAGTCTCAATCACTTCCACTAGCATCTCTACAAGGAGATGGTTAGTCTGAATAAAAAAGAAAATAGCAAAGTGAAGAGGTTCACTCCATTGTATAGGAAGAGCGATGCAGGAGAAGGACTTGGAGGTGAAGCTGAACATCATCTCTTTATTGTATAATTACAGAGAACAGAGAAGCACCACTTGTCACTGGCTTATGCACTCTCCTTTCTGCCACATTTACTATAGCTTGTTTTCAGGTTTCACCATAAAAGAAAATGAATGGAATCAGGTTTATCTCTGAAATGAATTGAGCACATGGCTGTTGATTCTTTTCACCCATACAGCACCATTTTGGATGTTCTGAATTAATTCACTGCTTGACAAAATAAACCATAGTATATAAACATTAATTAATATTTGTAGTAAGTGAACTTCCTCCCAGATATACTTCTGCTGAATAGAACTTGGCTCTAGTCCTTGAAAAGCAGCACTGAAAGAGCAGAGCTGAAGCTGTTATAAATTATCGTTTGTGATGGCAGTGTCATAGACTAGAAGTCTATCAATGTGAATCATCGTAAATCAGGAAGGAACTTACACAAAATGTGCTGCTGCAATAAACAACAGGCTCCTGCAACTGAAAAGCGCGATTGACATCAATTTCTTGATTCAAAAAACCATTACTTTCTTTATGGCACACGAGCTTTGCTTTCACAATATGGCCCTGCACTGTTTTGCATTAGGGTGTTAGGAGCATTACTTCCTTGAGATGTTCAACCCAGTCTCCCCCCAGCTGGAGGACTTGCATGCAAAAGGAACTTAAAAGTAAATTGAAGATATTAATATACTGCTAATGTTTTAGGATATTTACTTGGACTTCATAACATAAGGAAAACAATTTATCTGAAATATAAATGGCTAATAGCTCAAGGCAACTGGGTTATCTAGTGTAGCATCTAGTTTGCTTGTAGAAACTGTAGTGGATTCCTCTCTGTGACATGCTAAATCATAAAGATTGAATAAATAGGTAGATTTGAAGATGAGAAACACTGTTGAGTATCTACCTGGCAACAGACACCCATTGGAAAACAAATGACAGCTTGAACTGCCAACATGGTATAAATCTTTTTTTATTGGGTTGCTTGGTTGTGGTTACTTGAAAATGATTTGGTTATTAGAAAAGAGAAGATAATAACTAGGAAATATTTGAGCTCAGCAAGTTGTATAAACTTCCCTGCTGACTTCAAAATTTGTCTAAACACATACAAATCGAAACAAGTTAGTGGAATCAGTGCCTTCATTATTCAATCCACTTCAGTTCATCTTATGAACAGCAAATTAGTTCTTCACATATTTGTCATGATTAGGTTAGGTTTATGAGTGACTCATAACAGATGGATAGTGGAGTACACAATAAAGGAGGAGGTAAAACCAAGGAGGCTGGTGTCTCTGTCATGCCTCAGGCAGGGATGATATGTGGTTAATGTGCTAAGAGCACTCCTTTCCTCCAGAGGGGTGGCCAACATTAGCATAGTATTTGTGCAGCTCAGATGTTCCCAGTAAAGACCATGAAATACCTGTTCCTCATACAAGGCAAACAGGTTTCCAAGGGAAGGCTTTACTGTGGTTTTGGATTTTTAAATATGGAAGCCAAACTTTAAAAAGAGAGAGGACAAGAAAAAGAGAAAAAATGGTTAGCATTGTTATTTTAGTTTGGATCTCACAGTAAACTTCAGTGCAAGAAGAAAACAAAAGGGTGTAACTGAAACTCTACATGATTCAGCACACAGATGAAAGTATGTGCCTCTATTCCCTGTCAGCCTAAGGCAGAAGATAAGGTTAAGAAAAGTTAGAGGAAGGGCTACTTAGTCTTTACTGATGCAGATCAAAGGACTTAAAAGGCCTAAGGAAAACAGTATCCTAAAAATGACTTGATTTGCTTGTGTTTCACAAATTCTTGGAAGGTACATGCTGTTCAGGAAACATGGAAATAGAGGTTATCATAGGAGATTAATGTTGTAGTGCCATGATGCGGTAGTTCATAACGGAAAGAGAAAAAGCAGCATAGATGGGAGACAATCTGTTCAGGCTAAAATAAGTCTGAGGAAGGACAGTAAAGGCTGGTTCTACTGCAGCTCTAACGACCCCCAGGAACAGCATCAGGAAAGGTTATTGTTCTCTGTGATGCTCTCACAAGAATATCACATCCCATGCCTCAGTTACAGAACGAACACCACCAGCAATACTACAGTCTAAATACCTGTGGATTGGGAAACTCGGATTTCTTCATCAAAGAGCCACCAAATCAATATGCAGAGTGGCAGTTAAGACCTGGTTTTGGTGAGCAGGGAATGCATCATGCAAGAGCTAATCATAGACAAGAATTTTGCAGTGAGCGGGCATGGGCTGTCTCTGTTAAAATTAAATCAAAGAATAAACAAAAATAGACCTGTTACTATTTATTGAACTAACTACCAGGAAACAACTAGTGAAAATAAGTTGACCAAATAACTCAAGGACTTCAATTTAGGAAGGACTTGACATTTAGATCAAAGAAACCTTCAAGGAAGTTGGGGGGAATATAACAACTTCTAATGAGATGCTTCAGATCTAACAGGATGAATAATCACTTCAAAATGGCTGTTACTCACAGGGAGATCAGACATCCTGGGCTGACAGGGCCATCCTGAAATGCAGATTGTCCTATATATATCCGGACAAAAATCTCTGAGGTACTACTGAGCTCTGGATTTTCTCTGTGCCCCCTGCTACAGGCAACAAGAACAAACCCATTCCCAATGCCACCGCAACAAAAAGACGGGGACAACTTCAGCCACACATCAGGTCACACACCCCAATGGAAGGGACATGCCTCTTGCAACAAGACCCATGTCCCTTTCAAGACAAATCAAAGTTAATCAGTCTAAGTAATCAAAGGACTTACAAGATGTGGAAAAAGAGACAGATCAGCAATGAAAACTGACACGGAGGTCAGAGAGTGTAAAAATATGTTGGCAACTGCTGAATGTAAAGCATTGCAAAGGAAATTAAAATAACAAAAGACTTCTCAACCATATAAATAAAAGGACAAGAAGGAAAATATGGAACTGCTCTGAAATGGGAATGATATGAAGATTAAAAGTAATTCAAGGGGTATTTCCAAATCTAAATGAGTACTTTACTTTGGTTTTCTGTAATTACAAAAATACTGAATTTTAATGGGAGAAAGCTGGATGGACAACAGGAGAGAAGGTCCTTACCTGTAAGTGTAAGGTAGTGTGTTCAGGCAGGGAAGTAGAGAATGAGAGGAGGTGATGTCCCTCCCCAATTCTGAGCAATACAACACAGTAATCAGGATGCCAAATGACACCGTCAAGGGGCACTGCCTCCCTGGAGAACAGCACTGGTAGTACCTACGGAAAGAAAATGTAAAGTAATCTGGACAATTACAAGTCTTTTTGCCTGAGATCACTTCTGTGCAATTTGTTAGGACAATTTCTGAATAAAATAAAAGTTGAGGACATGAAAGTAAAATGTAACCTGATGCTTATCAAATAATATATTTTTCTGGAGAAAGAATAGAAAAAGATTATAGATATTTGGACTTTGGCAAAGCATTTGCAATAGCGTTATGTAGGAAAATACCGTTTAAATCAGCATGCACAATGCACAGTATGCAGCAGGCAGGGATATAGCTAGCACAACAGGACCACAGGTTTACTGAAGAAGGGGGAACCGTACTGAGAGACGTTTCTGCACAGGGAAGCGCTGAGAGTGATGCCCACTGAATGCTCTTGTACAATAACTTATTCAGAGGCATTTACAAAGCAGGAAGTTATATTCTTCTTCAAAGAGAGTCTTTGCTCAGGAGCTTGTAGGACTCATAGACAGAGCTTTAAACTAGATTTGAAGGCAGTGGGGGACAATACCTCATGAAGTTCAACAAAGCCAAATGCAAGGTCCTGCACATGGGTTGGGGCAATCCCAAGCACAAATGCAGGCTGGGTGAGGAATGGATTGAGAAGAGCCCTGAGGAGAAGGATTTGGGGGTGTTGGTTGATGGAAAGCTCAACAGGAGCCAGCAGTGTGTGCTCGTAGCCCAGAAAGCCAACGGTATCCTGGGCTGCATCAAAAGAAATGTGACCAGCAGTT
This sequence comes from Aegotheles bennettii, assembly GCA_013398125.1. Taxonomy (NCBI): domain Eukaryota; kingdom Metazoa; phylum Chordata; class Aves; order Caprimulgiformes; family Aegothelidae; genus Aegotheles; species Aegotheles bennettii. Next base: position 127,444 of record VZRW01008703.1, on the reverse strand, counting down.
AGAGGGAGGTGATTTTGCCACTCCACTCTGCCTTCTTGAGACCCTACTTGGAGTACTGTGTCCAATTCTAGAGTCCTCAACATAAGGAGGACATGGAGCTGTTGGAGCAACTCCAGAGAAGGACAACAAAGATGATTAGAGGTCTGAAGCACCTCTCCAATGAAGAGAGTCTGAGAGTTGGGGTTGTTCAGCCTCGAGAAAAGAAGGCTCCAGGGAGACGTCATAGCAGCCTTCCAGTATCTGAAGGGGCCTACAGGCATGTAGTGACAGGACAAGGGGAAATGGTTTCAAACTGAGAAAGGGCAGATTTAGATTGGATATTAGGAGGAAATTCTTTCCTGTGAGGGTGGTGAGACACTGGCACAGGTTGCCCAGAGAAGTTATGGCTGTCCCCTTCCTGGAAATGTTTAAGGCCAGGTTGGATGGGGATTTGAGCAACCTGGTCTAGTGGGAGTTGTGCCTGCCCAATGCAGGGGGGGTGGAACTTTATGATCTTTAAGGTCTTTTCCAACCCAAACCATTCTATGATTAATATATAATCTTTAAATATCTATTTATGTTAATAAATGTTCTGATGTCACAAATTTGGGAAGTATTGACAGTGCAGCAAAGAGTTGGAATATCATGCAGAAAAACCTAGATGACTTTAAAAATCAGAAATAGTCTGACTTTATCTGGAAAAACAAAGGCTGGTAACAAAACCGTTGTGATTAGATGGAAAGTTGAAAATTAACTAAAGAAGATAAAATCACAGGGTACTCAGCTGCAGGGTGAGTAATTCTAAAAGATGATCATATGCTCTTCCAGTCAGTGGTAAATGAACTCAGAAACATTAGTTCTCTTCCTTAGAGAAACATCCTTGCCATTGCAGCCACTGAGGAGGGTCCCTTGTGGATCTCCACACCATTCAGTTAGCGGGTGACATATGAAGAGGAATTCAGACCTGAACAGATGGGGAAGGATTTCTGCCAGGCCTGAAGGTCTGCCCGTCCTGCATGGGGAGTCTGGAGGAGCGAGGACTGCTCTGCTCAGAGAAAGGCAAGGCTGGGAAGAGTGAACACAGTAAGGAAGTGAAATATGAAGGAGTGAGAAGAACTGATTATATTAAATTGAATCAGTCATGCACAGGGCAAGGCTGGAGACAAAGTCATCAATATTCAGCAGGGCCACACAACTAAGAGCAAGGAAAAGTCCTTCAGAATGGGGCTCACTGCTAACATTCTCACTGAGCTAAAGCAGACCTCACATCCTACAGGGTGGGTGCGCAGGGCCATAGCAGTGTAGCAGCCCCCTCGAGACAGTGTCGGTCCAGACGCAATGGCACTGGGAGGTGGCACATGACACAGAGGCAGTGGTACTGAGCCAAAGCTCACAAGCCCCACAGAGCCCATGCTGGATTCCTAGAAAGAGACAGAAATGCCTCTGCAGCACCTGCCCTGCTGTGGATCCTGGGCAAACTGGACACTGGTTAAAATCTCACCTTTCCCTCTTCACCACCTCAGATAATGAAGTTTGGCATCTTCATAATGTATTTTGCTTGTTGTGCATATTTCCAGGTATACAGTTCCTCAGCTTGAATAACGTACCAGTAGCTGAACAAGGCACTTCGTTTCTGTTGGCTAGGAGTTACATCCTCATGTACTTCAAACCAGCAAAACCACATTAGCTTACCCTGGCTAGACATCTAGCCAAAAATATATAACAGAGGAGAGGAAACACGTGAAAAAGACACAGATATTAAGCAGGGGTTTGTGTTGTAGCTAACACTGTTACCCTGAAGGCTTGGGTTCACTGCAGGGTCCTGCTGTGGGGAATGGGGTAGCACTTGCCAAAGGAAATGCTTTTTGCAGTGTTAGCTTCCTTCCTACTTCGTGGTGCTCCAGGGCTCAAATTCCCAAATTTTCACAACTGCACCAGGAAATGGCTGTACAAGGCAAAGGTGAGTCCCTCTAGTATTGCCAAGCATATCCGAATACATGAGAGCTGAAGCCAGCTATGCAGGTGAAACAATCTTGGCTTCTGTTTCTGTGCTACTTCAGCAGGACCTGAAACACTTATATTTTAGGAGAGTCTATAAATCTAGCTGTACACTTATACACATGCATTCATTTAATTAATGTTATGAGTAGCTATATAAAACTCCACAAAAATAATTTGCCAGACTCCTACTCTCTCTTTAGCTAGGCTTTAACTGCTGGTATATAGATTTATATTTTGGACCTAATACAGTAATTACAACTTTAATACTGTATTATCCTTTTCCTCCTGATGGAACTGGCTAAGAGTGTCTCCTTAAAATTAACTGTATGTGTATACAGAGACGGATGCTTAACCTAAGAGTCACATCATTTCTATATCTTTAAGAAAAGCTCAGCATAGGATGGATAGTGCAACGCTAATGAAGTGATTGTAAAATGTCTTTTTATTCAAGGGCTGCAATTTATAAAGTTTTACCACCATATCGTTAACACAAAAAGCCTGGCAGTCAGGAGAAAACACACAAAATAGCCTGACTCACAGGAAGAGAAGAGAGGGATGGCTCTTTGACTCCTGCGGTGAGGTGTCCTCAGTGCTGGGAGTGGGACAACTGTGGCCCTAAGGAAGAACCAGGATGAATCCATCCTGGGCCTGGATGGGATGTGAGGAGTCAAATCTCCTGGGATAGGAAATGGTGAAACAACTCAGGAAGATCTTAACTGATAATGCAGAATTGCACTTCTCTGTCTCACATCTCTTCTTTAGTAACAGCTTTCACTGTTGCCAGCCCACACTTTTGGCCCTTGTTTTACCTCTATGAAATAAACATATGCCTTACTTATCCAATTTTATCCAGTTATGAGACCAGCAGACAGTCTGTGACAGCAATGATCCCCTCCTCACTGGGTTGAAAGATACATTTGAGGTATATCAGGCTGCTCTCTTTACCTGGCAGCTTCTGCTGGGTTAGGGGTTTCTGGGAGTCTGGAGAGACATCTTTCAGTTCGCAAGGTCCTGGCTGCAGGCTGCCAACTGTGTGGATATTTGTGACATAGATGTTAAGATTAATCTGGCTGACATATTTATAGAAATGTCAAAGCACCATAGAGAAAGGTTTAAAAGAATATCCCATGTTGATTACAAAGGATGCAACTGGCAGAAATCTAGCTATAAATGCTGAGGAGTGTGTTCCCATTAAGACCAGTTGGCTACTGCGCAATAAGGCCCCATCAGAGAAAGTTCACCAGCAGAAGTCTACTTTGGTAATGGCAAGACGGGAGCAAGGACATACCACAACTCTTTTGCTTTTGTCCTCTTATCTCAACAGAAAAGGGGATTATAACCTTAAAAGGGGGAAGCAAAGGGAAGCAACCTTGTTTTACAACCTTGGAACAAGGACTGAGCAAGATTTGAGGACAATGTATTACACCACAGTAATTTCTCAACTCCTGGAGTGTATAAAAGGACTATCCAGAAGGGAATTTGTCATTGCTAGAAAACAGGAAGCCAAGAGACATAGTGAAGGCTCAAAGCTCAGCATTCCTTGTGTTTGCCTCCCTGGGCACAGACAGAAGAAAGCTCTTGAGCAGGTGTGAATGCACGTGCAAATTGTGTGTGTGTGCATACATGAGTAATCTGAGAGAATGAGCCTGAGGGACTGGAAATAGATTTGTTTTAAATAAAATCACCCTCCCTTTTCACAAAGTCTTACACTGAGTTTTGTTATATTCATTTCCTGTAACACATAGTGACAAACGTAGGGAGAGGTGTTCATATAGCCTCCTTGGCAAGCACTGGGGAAGTGGAAAAAGTACCTGAGGATGTTATTCCTCTCTTGTTAAGATCCCCTTTACTTCTTCCAAAGTACCATACAACCTGGTCACCAAACATCACTCCACTTCTGATGAATCACCATCCCCTATCTCTTACAGTGATGTTTATTTCCTCCTTTTTACATTTCCCTTGTCAAAATGTGCCTTTGTTTTCACTTGGAAATGAATATTGGTCAAAGTGTAGCCACTCACCCATGTAACACCCCTTGGCCAGGTTCAGGATATTAGAGGAAAATCACATACTTCTGCATACTTGTGTCTCACTATTCATTTTGTTTTGTCTTTTTGCAAAAGAATACTGACTTGTATTTCACTCTCAACTAGAATTACATTATTTACTTTCTGAAGGACCAAAAGTTAAGTTGTTATAACATAATTTCATCTCATACTGACTTTCTTATGATCTTTGGTCTTTCTACTAAATATCCTGAACTCCCTTTTTTTCAACAGTTTATCATGACTCACCCATTACAATAAGTTTGTTTCACTTGGTGGAGTCTTGAGTATGGTAATTTTGGAATGAATTTTCTAGTACAGCTCTGATATCACCACTAATGCTGCTGCATTTTAGCAACCTAAATTAGGAAGATAGAAGAGATTTCTTAACAGAGGTAAGTCTCCTTTACTACTACACTTGATATAATGAAAAAGAGAAGAACTGAAAATAGGATGGTAAACATACCATTGAAATGTTTTCTGGACCACTGGTCAATGTTCCTTGACACATGGGTCTGTGCCCATCCCAGGCCCCCAGTAAACACTGACACACCCAAAAGGCAGAGATCTCTCACTGGGTAACCTTAACAACGTATGAGGTAATTCTGCTTGTTGGTTCAGCACTGGTGAAGTCACATCTCCAGTGTGTCCCAAGGAGGACCTGGAACAACTGGAGACATACCAGATGGGGGGAACAAAAGAGATCAATTGTTTAGAAATCACAATCTGCAAGTACAGGCTGAATGTACCAGAGTTGTTTAAACTAAAGGGAACTCTGAACGGGGGCACAATAGCATCCTTTAAGTACAACCAGGCTGTTGCACAGACAAAGGAAATAAAGTAATTTCCATGCCCATGATGGATTAGACAGGAAGTAATTGCAGAAAAGTAACAGACGAGAATGTAATTGCAACAGTGACACTTCGAGAGATTTAGGTTAGATATTAGGAAAACCATAAACAGGATAGAGATGCACTAGAAGAGATTCACTGAGGCAGCAGTGGAATCATCATTAAAGAAGATCTTTAACAACAGGCTAAAACAAACATCCTTCAGGATGCAGGGTCTGACTTTCAGTCAAGCAGAAAACTGATGCCTTACAGCCACATCTAGCTCTGTTCCGTGAGCCATGTCTACCACAGTAGCTTCCACAGGTCCTCATGATCCCAGTACTCTCTCAGTTCTGGTAACTACAGAAAAAACAGTTCTCCACATGTAACTCACCCTTTAAAGGTGGGCAGCAGGTTTATTGACTGAAGGGTGTAGCAACATAGATGTCAAACCTCCTGGTACAGTGTGCAGTGACCTGTGACGTTCAAACCTCAACGGGCTCACATCAGCACATATACTCTTACATGTGCCTTCCCTAAGCCATATTATTTATATGAACCACTGCATTCTGATACATTTTCTACAAGTGAGGAGAACTGCGAAACACAGTGAGTTCAAAGGGAGTACTGCCGTGAGTTTGAACAGCACAAGACACCAAGGAAAGTGCAGCCTTTACTATCCTGGCAGGCTCCTAAACATTATCTCACTTCAGCCATGCACAGATGGCCCTTATCTATGCTGAGGAGGAGCATGTTTTCTTTCTATCACAGCAGCAAGATGCTCCCAGGCTGTTGCTTCACCCCTGGTATCATGACTCCGGAAGGAGCTGAAAGAGAGGCAGGACAGAGCTGCAGTTTCTGTGGAGCTACCAGAATGCTACTCAGTTTCTCTGTGTGTCTCTACTATGGATCTACTTCCGCATTTCCATGAGGTGTGAAGATGAAGCTTCAGAGCTGTAGCCTGGCTCCAGCAGTGTGACAGCTGGCACTGGCTTGGTGGGATTTTGACTGTGCAACACCCCTGGAGGCTTTACATCCCTGCTCCCCAGGCTGTAGCTTGCAGCCTACTGGGCAAAAGGCATTACCTGTGACTGACTGTATTTCACTGTGATGGATAGAAGTAGCCTAGCTACATTTTGAATCCCAGTTTCTGCATCACTGTGGAGAGCCTCATTGAACTGCTGCTTGCTGGAGGAGGAAAGGAGAGTGCTTTTTAGTGAGAAGATCTTAATTTCTGCCCTGACTGATGCCAGCAGTAGCCACAGCATGAGGCATGGTGACAACTGTGAAGTTCTTTGTTGGCCCACAGCTTGTAACAATATATACATAACTCCTTCAGGGTTTCTGAGGATTAATTAGCTAGTGCTTCTGAATCTTTGAAGATAAAAAACACTGTAAGTGTTAAAGGATTGCTATCCTGATGCGTCATCAGGATATCAAGGAGTTGCTTCTTGCTCTGCAAGGCGCAGTTACTTCAGGTGATCCTACACAGCGAGCTATTTTTTCTCCACTTGTGCAGAACTTAAAAACTTGATTGGGGAATTATTTTAGTGAAAGATGTAAGAATCTTCTTTCATCCAAGGCTCCCCTCACTTACGTGGGCCATGTTCCCACTGGCCCTGGACTATGTTGTGAGCTGTGCTTCTGAAAGGTTTATTTCAGCTTTCCAACACCCTGTACTGCAGGAGAAATCACGCTTCCAGGATGCCAAGAAGAGCAGATGCAGCACACCTAGCCCTGACTTTCTCTTCCTCAGTGACAATATGCTGTATTGGTCCAAATGCACACTTTGTGGAGTGGTTTCTGGCGAATCAGGATGCAATTGGAACAGCTTTGAACCTTGGTTTGTGGCTGACTGCTCAGTTCCAGCTGTATGTAATACACTGGCAGTTTGCTTTGTCCCTGGTATCTCTTCTCCAACAGTGACAGAAAACAAGAGACAATGTCAGGTTTGGAAACTAATTCATCTATAAAGACTTATACAAATTTCAGAGAATGACTACTATCCGTAGTATTCCTTCCTAGACACGTATAATCACAAAATGTAACATATAAGCTGCAGCTCAGATGCCAGTGGTTCATCACACCAGGGCTGGACAAAATTCACTGCTCTGGAATTTCACCTGGCTCACCACTCAAACCTGGATGCTGACGGTTGGTTGTAACCCCAAAATAACTGCCAACTCCAAAGCGTATTAGAACTGGAAACACCATCTGATGAAAGAAAAAGTAGGAAAGAAAGAAAATTTTCTATGCTTTCTGGGAGAAGAAAGCAAATTCCTTGACAGGCAGTGCATTGAAGGTCTTTCAAGTACTCCACTCAGTCTTAGCATTCAGGGGCCAGATTTTACAAAGTTAAGCAGAATCTGAAAGCAGGCATCAGGCGGTATATTTGGTGGTATCTCCTGGTACCCTATGTCTATCAATATCAATGTAAAACAGAAAACAGTCCAACACTGACTAAAGCACTTCAGTTCCTTTATTTTCCTTGGTTACTCTGAATGAAAAGTGATTATTAGATTTAAAAATAGCAGCAAAGAAAACATACGGAACATTCTTTCTAAAATACCCTCTGCTCTAGTTACACGAGCCAGTATTTTCTAAGGAAGAAGCTGGTTCATTATGGTATAACAATCCTTCCAGTTGGATATGGGTGGAGAACCTCAGAAAAGCTCTACAGCTCCCATTCTTGGAAAGAAGGATAAGGCTTTACAAAACTCAGGATAATTAGTTCTTTCTCAGTCTCACTGGGTATAACATTCAATATGTGACACAGGCAAATTCATTTCATCGTTCAAAAAGAAGTCCACAAAAATTTAGGTAAAGATAGGAGATGATCTTACAAATAGTATAGTTCACAAAATGTTATGTAACTTGGAGCTAAAACAAATCATAGAATCATAGAATCATAGAATTGTTTGGGTTGGAAAGGACCTTAAAGATTATCTAGTTCCAACCCCCCTGCCATGGGTAGGGGCCCTCCCACTAGATCAGGTTGCTCAAAACCCCATCCAACCTGGCCTTGAACACTTCCAGGGAGGGGGAAGCTACAACCTCTCTGGGTAGCCTGTGCCAGTGCCTTACTACCTGCACAATAACAAACTTCTTCCTAATATCCAGTCTAAATCAATCTATCTTTATTTTGAAACCATTCCCCCTTGTCCTATCACTACATGCCCTTGTAAAGGTTCCTATCCAGCTTCCCTGTGGACCTCCTTCAGGTACTAGAAGGCTGCTATGAGGTCTTCTTAGAGCCTTCTCTTCTCCAGGCTGAACAATCCCAACACTCTCAGCCTGTCTTCATAGGAGAGGTGCTCCAGCCAATTAACATGCTGAGGCCCTCGCTAGCACCCCATTCCTCTGACCTTGGTGTGTCATCCTCTAGCTTGTCACAGGGAAGCCTGGTATTATCCCACTCCCTCTTCAAATCTAGTTTAAAGCTCTGTCTATGAGCCCTGCAAGCTCCTGAGCCATGTCCAAAGCCAGAGGTGGCAGCAACACCTCACGTGACTGCTAGAAAGAGTATTTCCTACACCACACACTTATATTCATGCTGGAGGACTTCTAAGGCTTGTGGAGCATAACAGTTTAAGAATTAGGTGAAGCTGCTTTCTGATTTTTCAGCTGATTTTCTTGCTTAGCCTAGAGAAGAGATATCTCTGCTTTTTTAAGGGATCTCTTCAGAGCATTTGCTGAATTGAGTCTTCAGGCAAAAAATTCTCCAGTCTTCTCTGGAGAGGAGGCTAATGCATAAGCATAAGGTTTCATATTTTTATTCAGAAAAAAGTCTCTCGACCTTCTAGTTCTGCATGAATACGCCATGCTGCAGTGATACTAATTCAGGCTGGAGAAGGCTCGGAGGAGACCTCATTGTCACCTTTTAGTACCTAAAGAGGGGCCATAAGAAAGATGGGACGGGCTTTTTAACAGAGACTGTTGTGGTAGGACGAGGGGTAATGGTTTTAAACTGAAGGAGGGTAGATTTAGGTTAGACATAAGGAAGAAGTTTTTTACCATGAGGGTGGTAAAACACTGGAATGGGTTGCCCGGAGAGGTGGGGGATGCCCCATCCCTGGAGACATTCAAGGCAAGGTTAGATGGGGCTCTGAGCAACCTGGTCTAGTGGAGGATGTCCTTGCCTGTGACAGGGGAGTTGGACTAGATGGCCTTTAAGGTCCCTTCCAACTCAAGCTATTCTGTGATTCTGTAATTGAAAACTGGAGGCTCCAGCATTTTTTATAAAACTTTCAAAAAATTAAAAGCTTTCTGGTATTTGTAATCAGCTATACAAACATCTTCACAAAAAGAGGGAATAGCAGTAGCTATAGAAACAGTTGGACAGATGACCACTCACTCTGGCTTATTGTTTATTTCACACAAGGACTACCATGTGCTCTCTCAGCCAAAATGACCCAGATAAGGCAAATCTGCACTTGGTAACCATAACTGACTGAGATGCAAAGCTAGAAATCCCAGCAGGGCTGTTTCAGCTACAACAACATTCCTCTTGCAGTTTCTGTTTTTTATCCATATGCCTTTTACATCTTTTCAGCTCCAAAATGCTCTCTATTTTTAGCACACAATTTGAATTAAAAATTAAACAAAATGGGAAATAGCAGACTGGAAATCACTGTCCCAAAGCACTGTATGCTAATTGCAGACACGCTACATGTCTTGGCTGCATTCTTGTTCCACCTAGTTGAATGCAAGTTTAGGAGATCTTCCTTCCTTGCTCTTGTACATGTCTGTTGTCTTGGTTTTGCTCAGTGTATACTTTGTTCCTTCCTTTGCTTTTATTTTTTCTTAGTTTCCTATTATTTCCTTTATCACAACACACTTGCTCTTGGGCTAATTCCTAATGTGCTTGCACCAATGAAGCTGCTATTTACTAAGCTGCTGAGCAGCAGCTAGAGACAGGAGAGGACTGGGAAGGACTGGAGAGGTACAATGACTTTATATAGATGAAAAATTTAAGTGGCACAAATAAAAAACTAAATCTGATGCATAAAGCTTTTATCCATCCTGAACTGCTTAGAACTTAGTAGAAAATAAAGTCCTTGTAAGAAGGCATGAGTATGCAATCATTGTCTATTACTCGCTTTTATTTATAAAGAACAGTCACATTGCCTGGTGATACATGGGCAAATAAAAGGGAAAGAGTTTAAATTATGGAAATGCAGAGTAACTTCCTGAAGTAAGCAGTTATTCCATCAGTGTAAATGCCTTCAAAATTGGGTCCCTATTCTAAGACATTAATAATATTACAGTCTGCTCCAGAGACCTCTGAAATAAGCAGAGATCTTTCAGTCTATTTTATCTGGCTTTTGATTAGCCTCTTCGCATAGACTAAAAACATGACAAGGTACAATAGAGCTGAGAAACAAGGAACAGGGAAGGAAAGGTTTGACAATATTACAGACAACTCTCATTAATTCAAGAGAATCATGATGTCAAGTCCCAAATAGCTGCAAAATGTTTGAACTAATATGTTCTTTCTAATCCATACTTTATTTTTAAAGTGGAATCACTATGCAAGTGTCACCTGAAAGATTTTTACTGCTTAAATTTGATAAATTAGCCTTAAAGTTAATGAATTATGAGAATCCAAGATTACCAAGCCTAATCGGCAAATAACTCTGCCCAGAAACACCATAGGTTACATTTGTCCTGGTTCTAGAAATCATGGAAGTTCAGGCTCAAGTTCAATGGACCACAGTGGCCAAGCCCACCCCAGCCACATTCCTTGCATCTGACAGCTGGTGCATGCAGTATTTTGGCAGGCTGGCTCCCGCCTCCCATACCTGTTGTCTCTGTGTGCAGGGACCTTTGAGGACATACAGCCACGATGTGTCATGCTCTGAATTTCCGGTGTGGCCTCTGAGAAACATATTGTCCACTTTGGCCTCTCAGTATGCAAATGGCCCTTTACACGTGAGCAGGTACCATGTTGCACAGAGGTGCACAACCAGAGAGGTCAGCTCAGAGCAATTTTTCCTGAATAAGATTCAGAGCATAAGCCATACCTGTAAGTCAGGACCCTTTTATTGCCCTAGACAACAGGTACCCTCAACTTGGTAAAAACCCAGCATGGAGAGAAGAAGCCCACCACAATTGCAAAAGATGCATTTGAAAGTCTGGAGCACACAATTCCACCCAGTGTTTACAATTGCCAAACACAGAGTGCTTTTATGTAATACATCTTTGCAAACTATATGAACAGCAGCATACACGTATCAGTGACCTGTTGCAGTCTGCCCATGGGAGCCTAGTATTATGTGTACACAAAAAAAAACCCAAAACAAAACCCCACAAAAGAAAAAGCCACAAAAAAACCCTGCGTTGTCCCAGTTCAAAGGGCCTAGGGACTGTCCAGGCCACTTCACATAGTCTAATACAACGAAGACATTGTGTGGCACTACCTTCTGGCCTCTTTGCCACAAGCCAACACCTATTCTTGCTGCAGGTAGCACCATGAACAGGGTCAGAGTACCAGACTACTCAGTTTCTCATAACAGAGATGCTCACAGCTACCTTAGCTGAAGGTCAGTCCTGAGTGCTCTACTAAAGAGGCAGTGTATTAGCAGGAACCTTATATATTCAAGACCTCACAAACAGGGCAGATGTTTCTAATTGTTTCTGAAGGCACATTTGAAAGGTGTGGATGACCTGGATCAGGACAGCTGGGTGCTGCCGGCATATGTGTCACTCTTAGGGCTGGGACTTGTGTACTGCCAGCTTCTCCACACCAATACAGGTTTAGCTGCTTGCAAACATACTGCAATGAACAACCAAACATGAAGAAATGACAAATGCAAGTGGGGTGTGAGAAAAGGGTGGACTCAACTCCAAACAGATAACAAAGTGTAAAGGTAGCCAGAGACACCATTCATCTGCTTAGCTTTTGAAGACAAAGCATTTGGTCCCTAAGTTTGTGCTGGGTTTGGTAACAGTGTATGAAGGTATTTTACCCTGCAGTTAGCAGTGTATGGAATGACCTACTTTGCAGGCTCAGTGGTTATTTTCCAAACCTGAGTATCTTGGTCACATGCAAAAGTCAAGTTATGACAACCTGCAAAAGGTGTTTGGGTCATATGTTGAGTCCATAGTCCCAGTCTGTCAAACCTGCTGCACGTGAACTTTCCTGTGAGCCCAGAGATAGGCCCTTTACTTGAAAAAGTAGCATAGAAGAATATTGCACACAAATAACTCTTCTAATTTTGACAGAGAAATTAAACTGAAATGAGGGTGCAAGGAAGGAAAAAGGCAGAGGGTGTTCAAGGAAGGGAATGACCAGAGCTCCTCCCCTAGAGATGGGGAGCTATTTCCAAGTTCCCTTAGTGCAAAGTGTCATTGCACAAAGTGTAGTAATGATGTGAGAAGGTCATTATTTACATAGAAACTAAGCAAAAAGGTCTCTTTCCAAACATTGGCTCTTAAGGACACTTCAATGCCGAGCTAGCCTCTACACTGGTCAGGAGCACTTTGCAGTGAGCCCTGCCATCTGATCTCTGGGTTATTGAGATGGTTGTCCACAACCCCCTCTAGCCTTCTATATGCTCAGTTTTCTCTGCATGGAAAGAAGTATGTGAAGGAAAAGTAGATGTTGGACTTGTACCTGGGTTTGGGGTTCACATGGTCCTCAGCGTAGACTCAGCTGTAGTTAAGCAGACCAACCTTGGGAGCGTGGGGTACATGAGGTACTGACATCTTGGCTATTTCTAGAGCTACAGAAACACCAGAAAGAGGTGAATGAAACAGTTCAGTGCATGATTGTATAGACAGGTGTTTCATATGTAAAACTTGATCTATATTTCTTAACAGACATGTACCATGATCACTCTAAAACTGCTCCTTACAAAATAACTTGTTCTTGAAGCACTTCAGAAACACTAGCACAGCATCCAGGGAGGAGAGCTGTTGCTGGGCCTATTTTAACAGAGCAGCACGGGAAGTACACAAAGGTGAGTGATCCTGTCACAGCAGGGAGTTCAGGCTTGTGTTTACCTATACATAATATTTTGGACCATATGAGAGCGGAACAAATCACGGTTTGCCCAGGGAACTAAATAAAGAAGGAAGTTGCTTTACAGGTGATTAATGGAGAGACAGGAATATGTTTGCTTTAGCATTGTTCATCAAGGGTCAGTGCATGAGTACCACAAGGCAGAGCTGCACAGCTATTTCAGTCTGTTCAGCCCTAAAAGGGTGGGTGCAGCTTCTGCAGGGCATGCAGGTCATACGTCACATGCTCAGTGCCACTGCCATCACTGTCAGGCCATACCTTGGGCCTGACATTCTTCCCCACACCTTTCCCTACAGTGCACATCCATGAGTAGGATTAGAAAGAGAAGCTCATGGCAGGTCTTTCCCATCCCCCTAGAGAGCAGGGAGCCACAGACTCTTGTATGAGAGTCACAATGCTGCTGGCCAGGGGATGAAATGCCCTTGATGTACCAAACCACAGCCTTGCCCCCAAGGCAAAGACAGGCACAAGAACAAGGGAAAGCAAAATCAGAGGACACTAGGGCTTAATTAGTGCTGCTCGCCCATGACACTTTCTGGGGAGCTGGCTGAACTTTACTGCTGAGCTGTCAAAGATGTGTAAGTACCGAATCCACTGTTGGGTATTTAGGTTAAACTGGTCTGGTCCGAATTTCATAAGTGGAAAGTATCTGGGACTCACACTGCAACTCAACATATGGGACCATTTTAAATAAAAAGATAGATACCGTGTTTCTGAGATTTTCAAGATTTTAATTCACTCTTCACGTTTTGTTTTATGTTTGAGATGTAATTTGAATAATAAAAGAATATATCAGCTGTTTCCCTATTCTTTAACGTGTTTTGAATAGTATTCTTTCCTGTTCTCTTAAAAACAATGTTTAAGAGACATACAATTGAGATAAAAGATGTTTTATATAACCAGAGTTCCGCAGGCATGTTTTAAGGGTTTTTTATTCATTCTTTCCACTGAAATGTGTTTAAACACAAATAAGTATGTTCTGACAGTATTTTCTAATTGAACACAGAAATACTATTGTATTGAAACATCAAAGTCTGGAAATAACACTGACAGGAAACAGATACAAACAGAAGTGCAATGTTACTAAACGTGAATATGTAAAAAGTAAACAAAGTAAAAGAGAATTAAGGTCTGATCTCTAAGCTGCAGTGTCACAAAAATCAGAGAATAAAAACTCTTAAATGTGTTATCCGATGTGATCATTTCCCATAGCACAGAAATACAGAGAAGGCTCTATTTTAGAATTCATTAGGTTGGAATTTGGTACTCCAGTCGTATGCTCCACAGTAGCAATACATTTCTTGTCTTTTTTTAATACATACTGGTTTTTTTTGTTTAGTAGTATTTTTTTAAAATTATTATTTTAATTACATGAACTTTAAGGAATTGTTTCTTTTAATGTGCTTTATGCCAAAATGTTGAGGGTTTTTTAAATGCAAAACCCACATTTTAGTATCACTGAAGAATATATACTTGCATGAGCAATGGTCATGTGGCAGGAATGTGCACTTTCATTAGTCCTACTGGAGACATATTCCCAAATCACTCAGATGAGTTCATTGTCCATGTTCAGTTTATCCACAGAACTATTGTTTGAGATGCTTTGGCCAAGAAGTGTAAAGACCTTCCTGACTGTTAAGAAATACTAGTCGTTTAGCTTAAATCAGTAAGTTGTAAAGAGAACGAAATTGCTCAGACTCTATCATTTAGCATTAGCACAAGTAGCTAGATTTGCTGAAGCCTTAGGCTGCAAGCTGTGGATATTCACCTAGATATGTTTTTGGCTGAGATCGTGCTCATTTTCTTCCTAGTAGCTGGTAGTGCTGTGTTTTGTCTTCGGTGTGAGAAGAATGTTGATAACACACTTATGTTTCAGTTGTTGCTAAGTAATGTTTATCCTAAGCCTAGGACTTTTCAGTTTCCTGTGCTCTGCCAGCAAGCAGGTGCACAAGAAGTGCCAACCACGAAGATAAGGATGTTACAACCATCAGCAGAAGCTGCAACTTGACAAGGTAAGGACAGTAAATGGCCTGCCTGGAGACAGAGAAAGAATCCAATAAGATGTTAGAAGTCCCCAGACCAAAAATCACCATTGAACTCGAAAGATGGATGAAGAACACATGGAGAGCATGTGAGGGGAGGGTGCTTGGATTGCAAGGGAATAATTGCCCCAGGATTTCTTTGTTCAGGATCCCTGTCTGGAGACACCCAGCTGGAGCTGCTTTTTCTGGCTGCACCATTTGAATAAATCAATTTTAAAATCAGATTCGATGTCTTAGACTGCTCTCTGGGAAACCTAGGGTCAAACCTGAAAGAAGAGGAAGCTGCTGGGAGCAAGTGGGTGAGCAAGGAGTTGAAAGGGGCACCTGTCAGCTCACCGTAGTTGCCTGCTGCAAAGGGACCCTGGTCCTAGCAATTAAAGTCTTGGGTCGTGTGCGTGTGGCTCCTCAAATGCTGTGTGAATGCTTGGGCAGTGGCTTCTCCATTAACACTGACAATTTCAGAAAATGTCATAAAACCAAGAGAAATAATGCAGCAGATGTAAGTAGTTTGCTTGCATCAAGTAAATACTCATCTGCATGTCTGCAGGTGAAATTACCAGCATGGATTTTCAGGATGGCAGAGAGAATCACATCTATTCACTAGTTTGCAGTCAATTTAGAAGTCAGAAGTATGCCTGCTGGGCTCTCCTAGCACACCTTAGCAGAGGTATAATAAAGTGTTATGTGAGCAGACATTGTTACTGCCTGACCTGGAGCACAGGTGCTAGTGAGTTTTAAGGGGACCTGAGCTCATGTGTGCTGGAGGAACTTTTGAAACTCCCACCTATATTTTTTCAGCTGTGCCTAAATCTTATAATTTGCCCCTGGAACTGTATCAAACCACGGAGAGTAATTTGGGCTCATTGTGGTAATGGACAAATTGATGTTGCCTGAGGACAGCAAATGCTCCAACTGCCCAGAAATTCAGGCAGCATCTCTCACTTGCTGTGAGAAGCTGAAGTGTGGATTTTTAAGTTGTAGAGCTCGGCAGACTTTGAAGAGGCTTGAAAATTAAAGTGATTGAGCATCATACACAAGACCATTATTCTTATAAAACTCTTTTACTGTTCCAAATAAAAAGGTTGTTGTAAGTGCAAAAATGTAAAGTGCTTTGATAAGAAAAAGCAACAGCAAGAAGTAGACATTGGCTGACTTCTGTAAACCTGAAAAGAATTAATCTTTTGAAACTAGAAGTCAAATTCTCAGCTGTGGGATAAAAGGTCTCAATTCCACTGTCTTCAATGTAATTGTGCTTTTGGAGCCATCTACCACTGTGCCATAGTCACAAGACACTCTTGTACTATTATCACAGATTCCTCCTTTTTCTAACATGGGCAAGGAGACTGTAGGGCTGGATATGGTGGGGACAGAAGTACAAAACAAAGAAGAGGAAGAAAAAAAGCCTATAGGGAAAGAAAGAAATGTGATTAAAGAGCCCAAGCAACTGCCCTGTTAACCACTGTCTAGATGAGATTGCTCTGAGTACTCAGGGTTGTAATGAATTTTAGAGGAGCCGCACCACATACTGGAAGGTCTGACCTCAGACCAGCTTTCTCCAGGGTATTGGGAGTGGGAAGCCAGTCTTCCCAGAAACTCATCTGACACCCCAGTGTCAAAGTAAACAGAAGGGAACCAGATAAGTAGAAGACTAGTTGTCAATCTAGAGGGGACCAGAGATTGGAAGGAAGAGAAAGATGGATGCAGTGTTGCTTGTTTCATGGGGACTACGGGGAAGCAAGGCTCAGTTCATATAACAAGTGGAATTTCAGGAATGAATTACAGGAAAAAACTTGGTCCAGCAGGGTTCAGGGACTGTGCACAGGAAGGGCCAAAGCAGGGATGTAGCACCAGGAAGAAGGGCACAAGAGGGGCCCAGCTGAAGCCTGGCCCCGGGCTTGGCTCTGGGATCCCAATGGGCTTGTGTGGAAGTTGGGACAGCAGCAGAGGGCACCAGGAATGATTGCAGCCACTCCAGCAGAGACCTTCCCTGCATTCAGATGTCTTCCACTCTGAACAGACTTTGTTCGCTCTGTCCTTACCGCCCTTCTCTACAATTGTTCACCTCCCTGTCAACAACTGTCCATATTCTAAGCCTCACTACAATGTCCACATTCTCCCCATGCTCCCTAGTTCTACAGCAGCCCTGTCTTTCCCTTTGCTGCCCCTTCTCTCGTGGCTTTTCCTTTCCAGCTGCCCTCACCTAACCACGTGCATTAAGAGGGAGATGCTGGTGGCATCTGCAGTGCTTGAGACACCTGCATCGACCGTGCCATGGGCCTGCCCTTCCAGTTTTGACCACAGGCTTCTTAGGAGCAGGCACTATCATCAGCTGGAGTCCTAAGACATTAGCCTAATGGCCCATGTTTTGTATAGAGGACCAGCACTTGGAAGCTGGATGGTGGGTGCAAGCGGGGGAGACTTTTTCATGGCTCTGTGTATGGAAGGAGGAAGAGAGAAGAAGGCCATGAGTCTTTCCACAAACCTAAAATGGGCAGCAAAGAATTTGTTTGAGAAGGACTGCAATGTGCCTGTTGTCAGCCCAAGAAGACCAGGGGAGCTGTGTTTCAGAGCAAATTGGTGTTCTTGCTGGTTGCTGAGGATCCTTTAGATGACCCAGTGCAGTTGCTCAGCCAAGGAGGTCCGGGGGCTGCAGCTTGTCAGCCATCTATGCTTGCCAGGCTCCAGTCAAAGCATCTCCCTGACGGAACCTGCACTGATGCTCACTCACATTTTGGCAGGTGAGGAGGGGGAGATAAGGGAGGAGTGGTACAAAGCTCTGTCTTAAGAAGGATTATGAGTGTCAACACATTTCTGTTTTCCTGTAAGAGCTGTGACTGATTGCACCAAACTCCTTCTACAGACAAAATCTGAAGAGTACAATATAAAAAATGCATGTGTTATGCAGAGCCATACTTGTCTTATCACTCTCCTACCTGCGGCACATTCTGTGTTCCACTGACTTCATTTAAGCTACATTAGATTGAAGACTTCTTTAAAGAAACAGCCACTATCTAACTGAGAAACATCAATTCATATAGATACCTACACCCAGCATCAAATATTTAACCCCTTGCCCAAGTAAAGGCAAATTTGGATCTGAATAAAAGCCTCTTGCCTGTTTATCTGAGCCTAACAGTTCTCCATGAAATATTAATATGCCTGTTTAACTATCTACTTGCACATTAAAACTTCACACTAGCTTTTCTAACACATATGGCTGGACTTTGGGAGCAGCAACTTGTGAGTAATTCTCAGTGCAGCAAGGCATCGAATGCCTGTGAGCATTTTCACTCCTTGAGAGTAATATCCTAAAATTCTCCCAGACTATGTAGGCTTATTTGCTTACTCCCTTCTCTCCACCTTAAACATCTGAGACAAAACAAAGAGAACAGGGTGAAGGATATTCAGCATCCCTCTGGCTCTCAGCTGTGAAACACTGCATGTGCTGTGGGTTGTTTTTTTGATGACCCTTCAGATACAGGGATTTCTCCTGGCACATCCCCATGCTGTGAGGAGCATAGTTTGATTACAGGCACTTCACTTCCCTCGTTCAGGAAAACCTCCTGGCCACTTCAGTGAGAATGTGAGGAAACACCTCAGGCTTCCCCAGCTGCAGGCTGCAATGCGGTAGCCACGTGGAGTTACTCGTAGCCATATTTGCCATGTCTGAGTCAGACCAGATGATGTAGTCAGAAGATCATTTTGAATCTGTAAATTATTCTGAAATGAAATTTCGTTGAATGAAACACTAGCTTCATTGAAAAGCCAAATTATGCTGGAGTTATCAAACATCACTCAGCTATGAACAAAACTCTGTTATTCCTTCTCTGTGCTTATTTGCTCTTTTCATGTCTTCTGTATTAATTTCCCTTGGGTTTCCTACCCCTTAGTACTGTCTGATGAGGAGAGTCTTGAATTTGGCCCCTGTTACATGACCCTCCAACTGCCCAGTGACAGCAGACATAATTAGCCCAAATGAGAGGGAACAACAAAAGTTAATCCTGCAAAATGACAGCTGCAAACTTCCCGTTTGATAGTCTGCAGCGTGTGCTAATAACTGTTTTCAACACATGCCAGTGAAACATAGTGGAATCTTGACTGTGATATGGGCACGCATGAGAGCTGAAGAAAGTAATGCAAAATCTTCTACCAAATGATAAATTAAGAAAGAATCATTATAGATAATTCCTTGCTGACATATAAGAGCAGACAGCTCTTGGTCCATTTCTGCCCTCAATTACATGGTGCAATGGCCAGTCAATTTAAAAGGAATGTCACCTGTGTTAGTGATGGCACCCTTGATCCTCCATATATTGTAATTACAGGAAGCAGGGCAAGTTTTCAAACGTGCCTAAGCACAGCTTACACTTAGTTCTGTGAACAAAGTATATGAAGTGTGCAGATACCTCTTTATTGTTCTAGTTTTATATCTAATAATTATACCTAATAAAATCAGTCTAATAATTATGCTATTATCAATAATTAAACAAATACAAAGCACTTAGCATTCTGTCACAGAAATGTGTAATTTTTTTGAGTTTCACATTCCTTGGAGCACTTACCTTAGTCTAGTGAATCATGCCCTTCATCTCCTCAGTCTTTCACAGGATGTATCAGATTAGAAGAAGCTTTAACTTATCTTTAGTGTAAAACCAGTGAAGTGACTCGGCCTTCTTTGAAGATAAGTTTTTTTGAGCTACTTGTACTAGCCTTAAGAAAGGAAATGGACTTCTGGAACTAATAATGTTCTGCATCTTGGAATACACTTGTACCTAGGTATTTAAAAACTTAAGTCCTTGTTGTCAGGTAGGACAATGTAAGTAACTCTTAAGTTAAAGTCTATTAATAATGTTTTCTCCCTAATATCATTAATAATAAAGTGTCAAGCTAACTCTAAAAGTCAAAACTGATGTGTTGGGTTTAATGTGGACAACAAGCAAAGAACAAGTCAGACTATTCTGGGGGACAGCTTGAGTCGGAAGTCTTGCTATGTGATGAGGAAAAGGGAATTTGTTACTCAACGTGACAATGCTTTGATGTTTGTTATGTATATTGACATACAAGGTTTACTGTGAGGCTTGCACAGCCTTTAAGTATTAATTTCCTTGCTTTTAAGTCTCATCTTGTAAATGCTGTGATAGATAATTATCTGTAATCAATTAAAAAATGTAGCTTTCGTAAAAGTGTCTACTTTCTACATTTTCTGGTTATCCAAATGTATTTTTCAGATTTTACTTTTCTGATAGATAACTGGACAAAATTATAAAATAAATGGAATCACCAGTTTATTAAAAAAGAGCAAAGGCATCTGTGGCTGGCTGGAACTGGATATCAATGTCCCATTGTAATTATACCTGGAAAGCATCAGAGGGTAAAAGTGTACTGTCTGCACAGAATATTTGTCATCGATACACGAAGGCGTAGGGCACCACAGCTGCTGGGTAGCATGCTGGGTTCCTGCAGCACCCAGCCAGCTCTTTGCTTTGCTTGTAGACAACATGAACAACAAGGACACAGCGCTGTGCAAAGCATGCTCTGAACTCTGCTATGGAGATGTGCTCCCAGTTCTCAAATAAAGGCAAATCCCTTTCCATTGTACTGTTTCTCACCTTGAATACTGTACGATTTAGTATCAAAAGCCTATCTATTTGTTGGCATCTCTAAAACACTTAGCATTATACATGAAATAAAATAATTTCAGTAAGACTGCCTATGAGAGGCTCGTAATGATAGCAAATATTTTCATTTATGTTACTATTTCCATAGATAGTTTTGAAATAAACAATGTGTACTTGCTCAGTTTTGTCAGGTTTTTTTCCATTTCCATTTTTCTGCTTCTGCTGAGTTTCTTCCTTTTTTTCCTCCTGCATTTGAATTTCCTCCTTTACTTCTTTCACATTGCCTCTAAAAGAGACGAGAACAAAAAAAGCCAGTCTTTTAAAAGAACATTTCCAAACGGTTTTCTAAAAAAATTATTGTGCTGGCTAAAAGAATGTGAATTGCATCTGCTGCTGCTTAACTCACACAGAAAACCTATGTATTTTAATCTGCAGCAAAGCATAGGACTGGATGAGGCTAAATAGATGTGAGCTTTTTTGTTGGTTGAGCTTATATTTTGTAATATTTAGATCCATCAGCTAATAAACAGCCTTGTTTTTACTATGTTACCATTTCAGATGACAAGATCAAATCAATACCCAAATACAATTGGGTCTATTTTAAAAAATGGTTAGAAGATAGAAATGGTTATACCTAAATTCTGATATAAGTTTGAGAAAACTATGAGTTTTCTCCTAAGACAATGAGTATCCCATGAGTATCCTGAGACAAATGAGACACAAAATCCCCAGTTTGAGGGAGAGCACTCAGATCAGAAAGGATACTCAGACATAGTTATGTAAAAGGGACAATTCACTGAAATGTTAAAAGTCTTATTAGAAAAAAGATGAAATTATTTAAATAGTTTGCAATGAGTTCCTGTTCTCAAGAACCTTATTTCTAAAAAATACAAAGTGTCTTTTCTTTTATTTATATACTTTCTATGGACCTTAACTGGAATCAACTTGCCTCTTAGAATCAGGTATAGAGCCATCCTTTTACCATATGATTTAATAATCCCTCAAAACCTGCTAGGGTTCTTAAAAGGCCTTTATTAATCTTCATCAGATAAATAAGTACCATGTAAACAACAGTTTACATTTTTATTTACAACCAGGTAACCACCAAAACTGCCAGCCATCTTCCTTCTTCAAGAAAAAATATTCATCAGTGAGATCAACAGGTGAGAAGAGGAAACTTGTAATTTACCCTGAATTCAACAGGAGCAAAAAAGGATTCTTAACAAATCACGACACATCTGTATACATGTTGATAGAAAGTTTGCTGGGGAGGGTCCTCAGCTTGGGGGCAGCAGGCAGGGCCACGGGGAGGGCCCTGGGCAACAAACACTGGGGCCTGGCAGCAGGGAGCAGACCCAGAGCTGTGGGGACCCAGGGAGCAACAGGATTCCCCAGGAAACTGGGAGAGCTTCATGGGCTTGCTCAGCCTAAAAAGCTGCTGAAAATCATGGGTTGGGGAAGCCAGGCCTGAGGGAAGGATTAACCTGCAGAGAGATAGGTGCAGGAGGGAGGTTGGCGTTTCCAAACCTTGTGCTCCATTTTGGGCCAGAAAGCTGAGTTTATCTACTGCAAAATGTTATCCTGGTTTAGTTTAATATTATAGCATGAAAGACAAAGCTCTAAGAGCTGGATAGTGCTGGTGTCTTTTCACATGCTCTCTTCAAAGAAAGAGAAGGATGTGCCTGGCTCAGGGTTGCATCACGGGTAAGTGCTAGTCCCCAGAGTGATGCTCTGCATGGAGAGGAGAGACTCAGCCTTCTGGTGGAGTAAGAACAGAAATGTAAACCAGAGACAACTGGATAAAATTTACTTTTCTTATTTTCTCCTTTGTCCTTCACATTGTTACATTCTTAATGAATACAGCATTCAAAAACAATTCCATTTTTAATAGAGGGAAACTTCAGATTCTCAGACATTGATCTAAACCAAGGACAGGTCTCTGTCTTTGAGCAAGTGCTATTCTTTTTGTAATCACGACAGATGGCAAAGAATTTCCAGGGATCCAGAGATCAGCTCAGTCTATCAAAATTCTGCCCTATGAGCGAGATAATGCACCACATGCCACTTCCCAGGACCCAACATATGCTTGTAGCTGGCAACATCTTGACAAGTTCTGCCCAACGTCTTAAACTGAAAGGGGGTAGAAGAAAGTTTCTGAATAGCAGGTGCCAAGCTCTGCGTTCACAAACATGGGGGTGCAGGGGAGAGCAGTCCATGGGTTTTCATCAGCTTAGCAGTGCAGCAAACAGGACCAGCATCACATCCCCCTCACTTCCATCAGGTTCCAGGAAGCATTCAAGTGCTATCAAGGTAGTCAGATATTTATCTCCTTCACTAAACACCTCACTTTAAATAGCAAGATTTTCAAGATGCTGAGCAGCCACAGCTCCCACTGAGATCGTTGAGGGTTGTAGCAACTTAGCATGTGCAAAAGACTGGAGGATTTTAATTTCCACATTTAAATATCAACTTTGGTGTCTAACTTCAGGTGTCCAACACTTACAATGGGAGACAATGCAAATGAGCATGTCTGCTCCTGACTAATACTTTTTGGAAAGCTGAGAACATCAGAAAATAATGGAGGAATGAAGGCTTCTGTCCGTAAAATAGTTTTCACATCAAGATTACCAGAACAAAGCAATACTTTTTTTGTGTTTAAGTCTTTCTTAGTGTACTCATGTACTTTACTCATACAAAATAACAGTCATTTCTAATATAGGGCCATGTGTGCAGAACTAATAATAGAGTGGACTGGAGTTTTCTTCAGCATGTCTTTTCATATCCTTACTTCTGCTTCTGATTAGGTTGGAAGCACGGTGCTGGGATGGAGTAATGAACATCTACCCAATAATTTATGTGACAGGAAATTGAACAACCAGCTCCTTGACCATTATTTCTGTGCATTTCCCAAGCTGTAAATGCATCAAACAGTAACAGAAAAACATAAATTCTGTTAAGCAAAAGGTCTCATTTTTCTAGGTATGTCTACAGGCTTTATGGGAAAAAACCCTCAGAATTAACCTGTTGACCCTCAGAATTAACCTGTAAGACCAAATGTTTACTCATTTGATAATGTATTACCCTGGTGGTATAAATCATCTGAAAATGTTAATGATTTTAGGTGCCCTGTAATATGGGATGCTAAAATCTTAAAAACGTGTTGGTTTCAGAAAAAAGTCACACATCTGCCACCCAAACCTTAGACTTTCTACAAAACATTTTAAATTGGGAGTCCAAACTGCTGGACATCTGAAACAGCTCATTATTTTTACCCAAATGTTAGCTGGTGAACTTGGAAATGGAGAAAGGGGAGGTTCTTGGTGAGGAACATCACTTTGACAAGTCCACAACTAGATGTTAAAGTACCTTCTTCCAGACATCCTACAGATACAGGACATGATTTTATTTACCTCAAATTAGGATTAATACCACTAGTAGTTTAAAGAATTAGTTTTGAGAAACTTGAGAGATCGACTAACTAGCTTTGTGAACCTGCCAGCCATAAATTTATAATCTGATAAAATATATTTGAACAAGGAAAACTCTGTGGTTCCTTAGTAACCAAAACTTCAGTGAAGTTGAATTCTTAGGTGTGTTTAAATTGTCTGAAATATACTACACCAAAACCCTCAGCAGCAGCAAAGAGAAAGATGTCTGTGTCCATTGAGTAATACAAGTATAAAATTCAATTCTATTTTTTCACTTTGACTGCCAATTTTATGGCACTTCATTTAAGCCCAAATCTCCAAAGAATCAATTCAAATTAGCTTTATAATTTCCCCCAAAGAATCTGCTTTAAAATAAATTGAATTGGAACATAAGACTTAGTAAATGAGTATAAAATTCAAGTGAACTTCTCTGAAGGAAACCTCTTTTAATCAGAAGGCAAATAAAGCTCAGGTGCAATAATATATGACAGCTCTAAAAATAGTTTGTCCTTGCTGCTGGTTTAACATAGAACAAACCATACTTGGTGTAGTTGTGATGTCTAAGGGTTGCATGCCATGTTACTGGGAATATGAGTTCTTAGATAAGATTGTATTTTAAGGCAGACACAAGAATCTTTTTTTTTTTTCAAGAACTGTCATTTCTTCAAATCTTTGTGATGTTGTGACAGATCACCAGTGCTTTTTGACTTGTTTTTGTACTGTTGTGGTTCAGAGTGAGATTTATGCAGTTTTCCGTCACTGACAGTGGCATCATTTGTTACATTTTTGGAAGTTTTCTGGCACAGGTGTTAAAGTTTATCCTCCCTAAGCAGCTGATAGGAAACTGGGGGACTGCATACCAGTGACCAGGTGCCTTCATCACTGGCAGTGGGCACAGGCTCCTAGAGACAGAGCAAAGAGGTGGGACAGTTGCAGCAGTTCAGCTCAGCCTCCTTCCCAAGGAGGAGGAGAAGACCATGTCTGGCAACGTAAATGAAGGCTCAAAAGCATAGTTAGCAGCCAGTGGAGTTGTGAGGGAAAAGCTGAGGACGCTCACTTAAGGTGATTTTAACAGATTTTAACCAGTGACAGGGTGTTTGGCAGAGCACTGAGCCCAGATGTCAGCAGCCCTTCTGAGTCCTATCCCCCTCATTAATTTTCACTAGGTCTTCTCGGCTTTTCAGTTAGCTTTTCTTTACAGTTCTGAATAACAAATACTGAGAAAGTGCTAAGTTTAATTATCATATCACATATACATAAAAATCACTTTGTGTTCTAATTATACACAGCTACTTTCAAAGTGGAAAGCTGAAATTGAGATAATACGAATTCCAGCCACATCTTCCAACTGCCTCAGTGTCAAGTATCCTCAGTAATCTACCTAAAGAAGAATGTTCAGGAGATGGGGATCGACTCATGTGGCTCTTGCCCTGTTGTAGTCTTCAGAAAGCTCACTTAAAATGCAGCTGAGGGAGGTATCTCCTGTTGTCTCAGCACAGCGACAGAAACCCAGGTCTCAGCTTGCTCAGCACTAATGATAAGCATGTTAATAAAGTGTTCAAAGGAAAACCATGCCTTCACTTTACCTGATGCCACACATTTATAGAGGTACCAAGTAGTCATTCCAATGTATTTTTTAAAAATGCAAGGAACAGATAAAATAAGCAATTGTTTGGCAATGGCTGAGGCAAGTCTGTGGCTAAACCCAGCACCTCCTACCCCTTGCTCTGTCCCTGGCTGCTGTGGGAAGAGTTTCCCTTCGTGCCACCAACGTAACAGCAGTTTGAAAATTTCCTGCCACCATCCATTGTAAAATTATTACATATGGAAGACAACATCTATGTCCAACATGCTGCCAAGTCTAGGTGTTTTGGGGAGGAGCTGATGAGGGAAAGGCAGCATTACGTCAGGAATCCTAAAAATTTGAGGATGGATTGGGACTAGAATTTTTCTGCTCTAGAGGAGACCTGGCATTGTTTTGGGTGGCACATCGGAACTGTGTGACCACCCAGCACTGCACATGGTGACCTGGTGCAGGAGACCATCTGCATCCTGGAGGTGAACAAACCCTTAGGTCTGTCCCCATGGCAAGAAAGCAAAAATACTCCATCAATTCACAGAACTCAGTTTTGTAGCAGGACAGACCATACAACACTCCCCATGTAGCTCTTCCGAACTTATAAGAAACCACCTCACAACCTGCTGAGACAGCGTGGCTGGTGGCTCCCTGTGGGCCGTGGGAGGTCCCTAGGTTGGCACGGCAGGGCCCAGCAGCCAGAATCTACCCAAAGGCAGCAAAGCAGGGGGGCACCAGGGCAGCCCCAGCCTCGGGCATCAGACACTTCCCTGGGGATAAGGCAGGGCCAAGGTCAGGCTGGGCCATGGGCCTATGGGTGAGCCAAACCGGGCAGGGCTCATGGCAGGGCAGGGCAGGGCTGTGGGGAGCAGGAGACTGGCCCTGCTGTGGCATCACTGGGGCAGGGGCTGATGGCCCCAGGGGGCTGACATGGGGTCCTGGGCTGTAGGCAGATTGGGGAAGCCCCAGGAGAGGTCAAGAAGGTCAGTCAGGCCTGTCAGTGTCCTCCGGGACATGGCACAAATTCTACTATTCTTATGTTTTACCCTCTTATATAGATACTGTACTAAAGAGCAAAAGCTCCTCTTGTCGTATCTGACAACCTCCAGTAATACTATTCCTGGATTCTGCTTAGAAAAAGTACATTGCTAATATCTATACGGGCAATATGATGCCTAAGATGACCAACAAAGAACAAATGACAGGAGTATGAACACTCCATAGATAGAGTCAGAGAAGTCTTCATTCAGAATACCTCATTATTCACTTAATTATTCACTTTGTTTATTTACAGTAGAGATATTACACATAATATGTTGTAAATCCCTAGCATCCTCAAACACCAGATGCTGGTTTTTCTCTCCAGTCCCAAAAGGAAAAACCAAAACATCACTGTGAGAATTAACAAAAAAGTCCAATTAAATTCCATGTCAGAATGTTAATTTCCCACAGATAAAAGCAGCAAATTAATAATAAGCTTCTAGTCACCTCCCTTATCACTTTTGCACACACTTGAAATGAAAATAATCTGTGTTTAAAATGGACATTTTCAGGTAGACAAGCAAATTTTAAAACTGATTTAAAAAATATATATATATAATGCTTCACCATTTTCTCATCTCAAATACAGGTCAAAGGGAGGAACTGTTAAGGACATTATACCAACATTCGTGGACAACTTGCCATTCAATAGAGCAAAGGTATGGGAGATGAGAAATCTTCGTGCATAATATAGAGGACCACAGCAGGGGCTGAAAGGATCTCAGAGGTCATTCTTTCATCTCCCTGCCCCATGGCAGAATGGGCTATACCTAAGCTTTTCTTGACAGGTGTCTGTTCAGCCTATTCTTAGAGCCTTCCTGTTAATGGGCATTTGACAACAGCTCCAGGCAATAGATCCCTGCCAGTCACTCCCTGATCATTAAAGAGTTTTTCCTGCTTTAAAGTAAATCTCACTTGCTGCAGTTTAATCACATTACTTTCTATACTATCAATGGACACAAAGAAAAGGATTATTTTTTTTTTTATCTGCAAGTCTTTTGTGCATTTGAATAATGTTACCATGTCCTTGTTCAGTTTTCATTTCTTCCTGGGATTTTTTCCAATTGCTCTGACACCACGCCCTGTTTTGGGGTGCCATACACACTTGTGTCAAAGGGAGTTTTGCCATTTACTGCATCAGATGCTGACCTGAGCCCAAGACACCTTCGAACCCCGCTCTTCCCTGCCATTTCCCCTGCGTCAGGGAAGCCCTAGCACTGTGAGACAAAGTGGGCTGAAGGCTTCACACTGCTACTCCATGCTCATAGTAAAAATTGAATTTTTCAAACCCAAAACAAGCAGGTATCTTTCAGCTGTATTTTCATTCCGTTTAGAAAAATTAATATTAAATGCACATTTCTTAAAAGGTTTTGACAAGGCTTTGTTCATTTTTTGTATGAGGGACCTACAAAATCATGCAAGCTTACATTAAACACACTTCTATTTCATGTGTGGGACCAAATCAGTTCTTTCATTATCAATGACCAACACATCTTAAATTGCAACCAGACAGAACTTGAGCAGTCACACACATATATTATCTGGCACAGGGAGGTGAAACATCAACCATAGCTTGCCTACTGTTGTCTATGTGATTTTTACTATAATACCAGAGACTATTTCACATAGGTGAAATATTTAGGCTTTCTGTTGGTTGATTGATTCAGAAAAGGTCATTAGCAGGTTTTGCAAAACATGCAAAAATGCAGTATTTGTGTAGCTGGAGATAAGTAAAATTGGTCAGGAAACAGAGGAGTTATCTCAGCAGGAAGATGAACTATATGTACTCTGTTTTTAGAGGCAGAGACCCTTTTAGATGTGTTTGTGGAGTACTTTGCCTACTGGGATCCTGGACAAGGATAGATTCTGCTGCAGTAAATAATCCTGAAATAATGATCAAGTGTATTTAAAGGAAATAAAAGATGTTTTACTGGAGTACATGCTGTTTCCAGCATGGAGGCTTTAAAAGTCATAAAAATACAAAGTTTAAGATAACCCTAGCCCTATATTGCAGGTAAATGAACATGCCATATATTCTGTAATATACAGTAAGAGTGTAACTGTAGAGTTAGATTAACTGCTATGCTCTGAAAAGTGATATCGTGATGTTTCTTGTTTATTGGGCAGCAATGATTTTTGAATCAAATACAAGTTGTAAGTAAAAAGATGCTTTGTGTAGTTGCAAATCTTCCAGCAAATCTTCCAAAAGAAGTTGACATGTAACTAGATTACTGTTTTCACACACTACCATCAGAATTCAAGATCCTGCCAACAAAATGAAATCTTCACTGACGTCTCTGATTCCACTGACTATGGATGGGATATCGAAATATGTCCAGGGGTATTTCTCCACTGTGGAGCACAATATAGAGACATCTACAATTAGCAATAGATGAACTAGCCCAGATACTGAAATTTTCAGATACTTTTCACTGACATAAATTAGCTCATGCATGTCTTCATGTCCCAAGCCAAGCCCTAAATTATTCAGCAACATGTTGTATGTAACTTCAGTGAGGCATGCCACTGCTTTTCACAGACATTTTTGAAAACCCCACTTTTACCCTCACTGATGCCTATGTAGTCCTGCCATTGTTGGATTTGCATTAGGAGAAATGGATTACAAATCAGCAGACACAATTAATATTGCTATTACAATCATGCCTATGGTATAAATATGTATCAAGAAAAAAAGTTTTATGGTAACATAACTGCTTTTGTATGAAAATTACAGTTTCATTTGTTTGTGTATCTCCTTCAGTACATTTCTAGTGTCATTTTCCAAGATTTTCTCAATTCTCCTGAAATGCTCTGGTCGGTCTGACATGATATTGACAGACTTGGTCTAGTTTGTTTCTGGACCTTTTTCAGTTCTATTCTCAAAACAGTGTCCTTAGTAAGTCTCTATCAGTATTTCTGCTATACAATCAGCAGGACTGTTTAAAGACAGGAACACTAGTGTAATCTAAATTCATGCTGTTGAAAAGAAAATAGAAAAGAAAGTAGAAAGGAATTTAAGCTCATTCATGTTAGAGTATGAAGGCTCAGACTACCTCTGGAAAACACCAAAAGATCTGCTTAACATTTGTCTTGGCTTCAGATTCTCCTTCAGAATTTTTAGGTCATCTTCCCAGGGATATAAGGGTCCTTACATTAGCTGAGATTTTATCTTCTGGAAATCTCCACTTTTTCATGTAGTAACAGGACATCATGTCCATAACCATTGTGTAACAGAAGGAGTGAAGAAAACCTCTCAAGTGAGACATGGAAGATAGGTACTTCAGTTATTACCATTTACTTGGGAAGATGCAATATTTTCTGGAATCTGAGAGACTCAGTACAACGTTTCAGAGAAGCCCACAACTTTAACACATACAAAATCACATAAAAATAAACATTGCCTATGATCTTCATTTGTTCATTTTATACCACTTTAGGATTAGAAGGGTCCAAGCCATTTAACGTTTAGCTTAGCCTGAGTTTAGCAGTCCTTGTAAAAGTAAATTTTTGGGGGTTTTCCCTCTTTAAGACTAGCAGTGTACCCTCCAGCTTTCTTCATCGGGTGATTATGGACGTTGGGGAAGTATGAGGAGACTGAACTGCAGGTAGCATCCAGGCTTCTGTGCTCTTTCTAAATAGTGTTTCCCATGGGCACAGTTGGAGACAGGCTATTGAACTAGTTAGACCAGGGACCTGACCCCACAGGGCATTTTCAAAGTTCTTATGATTTCAGTGGGACAAAGGCGCCTGAACTTCTTTATGTCCCTTGGCCTATGCACACCATTTCTAAATTCTTCTGTTCCATGCTATAGGTAGAGAACTGCCATAGAGAACAGAAAACTACAATGATGAATCATTGCAATGGAGAACTGGTGCAAATCAGAGAGAGCTACAAGTATTTTCTTTATGATCCTACTGTTCATTTTGCCATGACCGGCTCTCAACTAGAGATCTAACCAACTAGAGATTTCTCACCATTGGCTCACAGTCCTCAGTTCTGTATGTCTAAGAATTGGTCTTTTCCTGATCTAAATTTTAATTATACCAGTGTGTAGACTGTGACAGTTTTCACAATTAGGAGCAAAATATTATAATTATGTAAAATGTAAACACAGTTTCTGACCAGACTTTTTCAAAGGCACCTAATAAGTTTCGGTATTAAATGATTTTTTAATAATTCTGGATGAGTCACTTTTCTTAAGCTCCAGTAAATTTAGGTGATTTACTAAGTTTAGAAAACCACAGCTGTTCTCATGGATCACTGTGAACAAAGAAAATCTCTCTAAGTAATCTCTGTCTGACCATAACACACCCAGGTTGTGGCACTGCGTGGAGATTTGAATGCTGCTAAGGCAGATGAAGCACGGGAGGGCATTGCAAGGGGTTTGCAGCTGATACTGAGGAGGACTGCTCCACCATTCGGAGCAGCACAGCTGTGTCAGCACAGCAGAGCACAGGATCCAAACCTTGCTTTTAGGCAGCATTTTGCACGATATTGTCCGGCAGTGTATGAATATGCCAATGGTACCAAGTACCTCATGTTGTCAGTGAGCTGCAGGAGTGAGGCTATTGATTGTATATGTCTGATTTTAAGATTCTCCTTTTCCCTGTTTATTCATATGAAGTGTCTAGTTTCAAAAACCTAAAAATGCAGGCTGATTCCTGCAGGATTTTCAAAGCTATGTACTTAGTTGCTGTATGAATTATTAGATTCCAGGAGATGCTAGCACTTAGCTCCCTCAACCATTTTGCAGATT
The DNA here is from genome assembly GCA_013398125.1 of Aegotheles bennettii. NCBI lineage: Eukaryota > Metazoa > Chordata > Aves > Caprimulgiformes > Aegothelidae > Aegotheles > Aegotheles bennettii. The sequence goes on along the minus strand of VZRW01008703.1, from coordinate 96,104 downwards.
ACAGGAGCCATCTTTCGATTCATTTAAGTACTTAAATATTGCAAATAATCTGACTTCTAATTTGTATTTCTTGTTTACGATATATATATATGCAATTTTATGTATGATAGTAAAGTTATATAATGTATGAATGAAGATTATTGCAAAAATAAAGAGAAATCTAACTGCTTCCTAACATCATTTATGAATTAACTGTGCTTCCATTTCACTACTGAATCTTCACATTACTGTTCTTGTGAAAGTCATAGAACATAAAACGGGAAATATTATTATGGTGCTATATAAAGCCAGGGTTATTGCCACAACTTCAGTAGTGAGTACAGTTCCGATCATCTTAAACATACTGTAATGGGACTGAAAAAAACACAGAGAAATGAGCAAGTGTGATTCAAGGCAGAATCACTTCTATAGTATGGGACATAATAGAAAGGAGTTGTAAACTCTGGTTGCTGGACACACAGAGTGTGCTTCGGAAGCATCACTCTTCTACACCCATATTGCTGTATGGTTAATCATCACTACTGTCAACTGTCAGAGACTTGACATTGGAAGAGGTGGATCTTAGGTCTATCCTGTACAACAGTTACAATTTTCTGTCACTTAGCTTAAGTTTCAGGACTCTGTTTTTCATCTGCGAGGTGGTGAATCTATGGCTCTGTCTTGACAGGGCTTGTAAGCTCCATCATCTGCACTATCCTGCAATTGCCCCTGTAAGTCTGACTTCAGGACAGTATTAAAATTTCCAGTAAAATTTGTTCATTTCACAAAGCTAACTATTAAAAATACACCAATTACCCAAAAAACATTACATTAAATATACTAATTCAGATCAATTCTGTGTCAAGGTGACCTGCTTCATGGATGAGGGAAAGGCTGTGTATGTTGTCTACCTGAACTTTAGTAAAGCCTTCAACACTGTTTCGCACTGCATTCTCCTTGTGAAACTGGCTTCTCATGGCCTGAATGGGTGTACGCTTTGCTGCATAAAAAACTGGCTGCATGGCCAGGACCAAAGAGTGGTGGTGAATGGAGTTAAATCCAGTCATGAGTGGTGTTCCCCAGAGGTCAACACTGGGGTCAGTTCTCTTTAATATCTTTATCAAAGATCAGGACAAGGGGATCAAGTGCACCCTCAGTAAGTTTGCAGATGACACCAAGTTGGGTGGGAGTGTTGATCTGCCTGAGAGTAGGAAGACTCTGCGGAGGGATCTGGACAGGCTGGATCCATGAGACCAATTGTATGATGTTCAACAAGGCCGAGGGCCGGGTCCTGCACTTGGGTCACAACAACTCCATGCAATGTTACAGTCTTGGGGAAGAGTGGTTGGAAAGCTGCCCAGCAGAAATGGACCTGGGAGTGTTGGTCAACAGCCAACTGAATATGAGCCAGCAGTGTGGCCAGGTGACAAAGGCAGCCAACAGCACCCTGGCTTGTACCAGAAATAGTTTGACCAGAGATTGTCTCCCTGTACTTAACACTGGTGAGGCCGCCTCTCAAATGCTGTCTTTAGTTTTAGACCCCTTACTACAAGAAAGACTTTGAGGTGCTGGATCGTGTCCAGAGAATGGCAAGGAAGCTGGTGAAGGGTCGAGAGGATGAGACTCATGAGGGGCAACTGAGGGAACTGGGGTTGTTTAGTCTGGAGAAATGGAGGCTCAGGGGAGACCTGAATGCACTCTACAACTACCTGAAAGGAGGTTGTAGCAAGGTGGGTGATGGTCTCCTCTTCCAAGTTACAAGTGATAAGACAAGAGCAAATGGCCTCAAGTTGTGCCAGGGGAGGTTTAGATTGGGTATTAGGAAAAATGTCTTACCGAAAGGGTTGCCAGGCACAGGAACAGGCTGCCCAGGGAAGTGGTTAAGTCACCATCCCTGAAGGTATTTAAAAGATGTGTGGATATAGTATTTAGGGACATGGTTTAGAGGTGGACTTGGCAGTGTGCTAGGTTAACAGCTGGACTTGATGATCCTAAAGGCCTTTTCCAGCCAAAACAATTCTATGGGTCTTAGAGCCTCTCAGGAAACAGAAAGCTTAAAACATGTTGCTAATATATTTGCTAGCTCACCAGGTCGTGACTTATCTTCCAAAAGAGGACTTGAAAAATATAGGGTACTTGAGGTCCTTCTTCAGGGCTGCGCTCTTTGGCCACAGCATATCAGCTTCCCTCTTCCAAAACAATGCTGTCAAAAGTTAGAATTTCATGTTCTTCATCTTCTGAGGCCTTTTGAAACAGTTAAATATCTCTGTGTGCTGCTACCCCAACAGAGTGGGTAAGTGGAACTTCAAGTGAGTTATTTGTACTCTTATCACTAGAATTTTATATTACTAACTCTCAAGATTGCCCTTAGCCAGGAATAGAAATGCTAACAACTATATGACACTTACAAAATTAGTACAATGTTTGACTATGACATGATTCTATAGCATCTGTTACATCTCAATATGTCACTGAATATTTCACAATTATTTAGCAACTATCACAGCTTTCTTCTCCAAGAAAGATTAAGGATTTCAAAGTTCTTTCCTTCCTAGTGTAAATGTTCTGCAGCTACTAGGGTTTTCTCAGTAGACCTATCTCAGATATTTTAATACAGCAACTTATCTTAAGATGTAATATTGTATGTGTCTTACTTTTCATAGCTAGTTTATGAGCCATGTTTATATACATTCTTCAACACTTTCTTGTATTTAGTAAAGTGAATGGTAAAAGAATCAATATTTTCACCTTACACATTAAATTTACTTAAATTAGAATGACTCTAAAGAATTATTTATCTAAACTCAAACTTAACTGGAGTGCACATAGTAGTCCTCCTTAGTGTCAGTGAAAAATTTCATCTAAGGCTGAAATTTTCACCATAGCAGAGGTATCAAAGCACTCTTAAACACCAGACTCTCTGGCTATGGCTACGTCTGCAAATACTTCACTGCAAAAGCAGTAGTTTAGTATTATGATGCCATTGGTGTTGATTCACTAGATGAAAGGTTCTCACCACACATTTTGTTCAAATTTGTCTGAATAGAAGCTATGCCACAAAAATGTTTCTTTCTTGTCCACAGGATCCTCCAGACTAGGAAACTCCATGTCATCTAAAGGTCCTACTGAAGGAACAAACGAAGGACTGGAGCCACAGAAAAAAATTCAAGAGCACACTGTGATGGCAGTGACATTGGCTTTTCTTTCAAATCAAAAACCAGACACAGAGAATGGGATGCCTTGTTGCTGTGGCTCTTTTGTTGATGGCCAGTTGGGCTGTTTGATATACGCTGGAGGGCTTGGAGAACTTCATGGTGGTGCAAGTCAGTCATCATTTAGCCTCATATCTCTCCATTAGGTATTGAAACATGTTCCATGCATGTCCACAGTGGACTTCAAGTTTCCTTTCCTCCAAAATTAGTCTTGAACTGTACATGCCGTAATGACTCGGCAAACTGAAAGTGGTTAAGATAAGGGAATTCACTTCAGGAGCCACACTACACTTTGAGTGAAAATATTAGTGCATGTGCAACCTCTGGGTTCCTTTAAAATTAATTACTAATTTTTTTATTTCTTGCAAATAAGAGGTTAAGATATGGATCCTTAAAAAACTATGATTAAAAAACCCACTTGTTATTCCTGTTCCTTATGGAAAATGTACAATGTATTTTCTCGATTTCTCAATTGACAATGTCTACACAAAAAGTTATGCAAACAGGTCTGACTCTTTTTTACATTAGGGCAGCCTTCCCAAAGAACAGTGAAAGCAGGGGTGCAGCTGTAATTCATACTAATTTTAAGACTGCATTTCATTAGCAGAGAAGTGTAAAGCTGATATGTTGTAGTAAATGAGAGTCACGCTAAAGCTTTTCTTCAAACCGCGGCATTTTGTGTATCAGCTAGTTACTGGGTTTGACTTGTCAGCCACCACCCACCCAGCTGATTAAAGATAGAAGACATGGTAACACTGTCACAGACCTAAGGTACTATCTTTATACTAAGTTTTATTTTGGGAACCTTATAGGTACATAGTGTATATTCTATGATATACTGCACATATTTATTTTTGGATTACTTTGGTTACTGACTAAATGGATGAAATACTCATTATTTGATATATTTTTTAAAAAAGTAAACAAAATATTTCAATGAGGAAAATCATGATATTTGGCTTAATTTTCTGAATTCTATTTCACTGAAAGCCCTCACAAATTTCAACATACTACACTGTGCAGGCTACCAGGAATGTTACGTTTCCCAAAGACCATAGCTTAACAACCACTTATCCAATCAATAATATAATAGAATCACAAAATGGTTTGGGTCAAAAGGGACCTTGAAATATTGTCTTGTCCACACGCCCACACACCACAGGCAGTGACATCTTTTACTAGATCAGGTTGTGCAAAGCCCTGACCTTGAACACTTCCAAAGATGGGGCATCCACAACTTCTCTGGGCAACCTGTTCCTGTGTCTCACCAACCTCACTGTAAAAAATTTCTTCCTAATGTCCAATCTAAATTACTGTCTTTCAGTTTAAAAACATTGCTCTTGTTCTGTTGCTATAGGCCCTAGGGAAAAGTCAAAATCATTCAAATCCTTCAAAAAGAAATTACAGATTACCAGATTTCAGCAGTGATATGGAATTACAGAAGCTCCAGGGGAACAAAACACATATACTTTGACAGTATTTGTGGTTATATAATCTATCTATTTGCTATAAAATGGCAGCAATAAACTAAGTGTGTAAAGGATCCATTTGCAAATAATTTAAACAGATGATTATTCACTTGCAAACTTGATAAAAGTAAATATTATTTTTATGGATATTTTTAACAAGGAAATCCTGTTTGCTAAGTAACTGAGATGTTAGAAAACAGCATAGTATTCTGGTAAATAAATCCTGAAGATCCATCTTTGTGTTGTTCCACAGGGTACATGAATATTTATTTTTTAAGGAGCTATGGCTCCTTAGCTACTGCAACTCATTTTTTCAGTGCTGGAGATTTAACCACAATTCAGTTCCCAGGGTTCTACCAAGGATGACAAAAGAAAACTTCTTATTTGGGCTCATACAATTGATGTTCTTACACACTCAGGAATGTTTCAGAAAAGAATGTAACCTGCTTATGAGTGTATAGTCTCATTTTATGTCACTCTAGGGTTGACGTGTTGTCAAAGTTGTAGCTTATAAACTAAGGCTCATCACAGCTCCTACCTCTGCTGATCCTTCCATGTTGACCTGTCATGCTGAGCTGTTATATGAGCAATAGAAAACAAACAAAAATGAAGAGCATATGGCCTCTTTCATTCAGTAGCTGGGTAGCTATTGCTTTTATTATTTCCCAAACCATTACTAGAATAGGCCGCCACCTAGCCCACCTAATAAATGTCATTCTTATTTTTATCAGTTTGTAGTGATAGTCAAAGTGTTTTGGCAGTTTGCTAGCCAAAACCCAGATAAGTACTAGCCAGTAACTAACTTGTATTCAACTATTCTGTAAGAAGACTGTCACCAGGACCCACTCAGTTCCACTCAGCTGTGCTCATCTGCAGTTTCTTTCTGAGTCCTCCTGGGAGAAGAAACAAGAACATTTATGACCCTTTAACTCAGTTCTGTTCTATTCAAAA
>VZRW01008703.1:70598-90483 GCA_013398125.1 Aegotheles bennettii | reverse complement strand
AAAAAAAAAAAAGAAAAAAGAAATTCAGCATGGTAAAATAATTTCATTGGCCTTTTCTGGAGTTTATGTTCTCAGTAATTCAAGTTCATAGCAACTTTTCCAGTCCTGGAGAAAATACAGAAATAAGGGAGATGATAGAGAGCACTTTCCTCCCTAGAGTTCCTTACCATATATACAAGACACATGTATTTCTTGAAATGAAAAGCACACAAAGACATTTCTTTCTGTTATAATATTTAACAGAAGACTATACTCGCATAATATAGCATCTGTGAACTACAGATATGGTCAGATATTTAGACAACAAAACACATCTGGACTAGAAATATAAACAAGAGGCCACTGAGTTTTTAACTGTTAAATAAATGCTAGTACTAGAAATAAGAATTTCAGCAGTTGGAAACTTCTAAAATCATCTGCTCCTTATGAACTAAATGTTTTTTAAAGTAAAATAATAAATAATAATAAAATAACATATAATAAAATAATACTGCATGCATTCAGTGTTTAGGAAACCTACACAGTCTGGACACTATAAAAACTGAAGGCTACTGGCAAAAAAGGTATAATGTAAGTAATATCCCAGCAAACCATCATACATCTTTTCATGAATGTGTCTAGACCTGTAGCGACCATCCCTGTGGGATAATAATTCAATATCCTGCATCTCAGAAGAGGCTGTGATTATATTCCTAATTAACATCCATGGTGATGAATCTCTTATGAAAACATTAGCCTATTGGGAAATGGCATTTCTAAGACAAAACCCCCAACCTATTAGTAGGTCTTGCCATCACCTTTCAAAGGTAACACTAGTTCTCTCCCACTGATTAGCACATAAAGCATGCTATTTGAGTTACAGCTCATTTCATCTAATAGATATCTGGTTCTTATATATAGAATCAGATATGTCTGCTGAGATACTTAGTGTCTCCAACATACTCCCATTATTTAGATGTTATCTATCTTGGAAGTAAAGGAGAGAAAGATTTCACCTTACATGTACCTAGTGAGGTATATACACGTAACGGGAACAGAAAACATGGACATCATTTTATAAATACTTCACCTGTAAATTGGACTCTGGAATGCCTCACTATAATGTGAAAGAAATTAGAGACTCTTTTGACTCAAGAGTAGAATGATCCTCTCACTGATGATTATTATTTGTTATTTATTTACAGCAGTTTTAAATATGTGCTACAGTCTGTAAGCTCACTTGAGGAGGTGATTGCTTCTGGACAGTTTCAAAAGAAATTTCTAATCCAAGCAATGTAACAACTGGCAGGCTAACAGAAAGGAAGCAACAGAGTGGACCATATGATCAGAGGCAGTGCACATAATGAAATCTATATCATCTATTAATATTCATATGAATTCACAAAGGCAGTAGGAAGTGAACACAGATAAAAAAATATTGAATAAGAAATATTTATCTCATTATAGCACAGCTTGGGTAAATGTATTTAAGTTGCAGAAGGCAAGAACATCTCCCAGTTACTGCATGAGAGAAAGAGGGAAGACAGCTTTGTAGACAAAGACAGATTCTACCTTAGACTTCCCCTCAACTCTTGGAAGATTCTCTGATCTTGTTAAAGTATATATATCCAAATTCTTCCCTGAAAATCAGCTGAAGGTTTGATTACACAGTATCTTCAGCCGGCCAGACTGAGGTCCATGACATGCATTTTATTTAAAAATTGTTTCAAAAAACCCCAAAACCTAAGTATTTATGCTTGCTTTACTTCCTTACATATACAGTTCTTTATAATTGTTCAGAATTAAATCATGTAGCTAATAAACCAACAAATGTTAAATTAATAAATAATATGTAATATCTAAAAAAAACCCAATATATGAAAGTGTAACAATAAAGAAAAGACAAATATACTACTGATTTTGAAAAAACAGGCATTATCTGTCATAAATTAAATCAGTTTATATATGTGTGAGATATTTTGGTCTGTCAACAAAGACTGTTGGTAGAGCAAACAAATACATTTCACAGTAACTGGAAATCAGATTTGCTTCTTTTTCATCTGTTAAGTCAAAAAGAAAAAGTACAGAGATGCAGTTCCCGACTAGCATGACTGAGAATCAATTGAGATTTCAAATATTTTAAGTATTCTACACACGCTTACACATGTAAATTAATACACTCAACTAGTCAACAGTAGAGCTTCAAAGGCTGTTCTTCAGTGCTACACTTACAGTCAAAGTTCTTAAAATGCTGGCTGAAACAAATGAAGTTTCATTGATTTTTAAATATCTTGAGATCTGAAGTTTTCACTTTGTCTTTTCACCAGAGAATATTCTTTAGGCGAAGTACACTGGTGATACTTCATCTTGTCCGTACTTCATTGCAGATTCAAACTCTTTGAAGCTGATGCGGCCATCAGAATCCTGATTGACTTCTCTGTCAGAGAAAAGAGATTTGGTACTTAAAACACAAAGGACTTTATGTAAAACAGACTTTATACTAGCTATAGCTATCTAACACTAACATGATTTTCAAAGAGCTCAAGAGTCCTATAATTTGAATTCTATATATAGAATTAACTAACTAAAAAATGCTTTATTTGTAGTACACTTCATATGAGGATCTCAAAGTTTTTTAAAAAGAACCACAAGTATCATGATGTGTATTCAACCGAGGCAAAAGTTACAATGTGACTTGTGAAAATTTAGCACTTTTAGCACAAATTTAGGTCTTATATCTCATCCCTAATTCCCAAAATTCAATCACCTGTGGCAGAGATCGTCAAAGTTCCATAACACAACACGCAACCCAAGACCTCTAGGTCTTAAGATAACTGCAAACTTACATTAAAAATTTCCCAGACTGCCCCATGATCTTCCACATGCTGCAAGCAGCTTATTTTGAAGCAAGCATTATTTTAACAGAAGACCTACTCTTTGTGTTCATAAGGAAAAAAAGCTGATTTTTATGCTAGTATATGCTAAAGTGGATATTCCAATACTCAAAAAAAGTCTCTGAAAATTTAAAGCTGTTAATATTTATTTTCACAATGTAAACTGATAGAAGATAGCAGTTCATTTAATGCCATTAACACAGTGCTATGTTTTACCAAACACACTTTGCAAAATTGTTTGATGTGGTTATAAATTAGGCTGACAAGACAGCATTCTGTGCAGTATTTGTCTTAGTTCTGTCTAGCTTTCTTTCTAGAGATACAATACTTATACAAAAGCAAAAATTAAATAATTATAAAACTAACTAATTCTTGATTCTCAACATTTGCTTACCAATAGGAAAATGCTTGATTGGTTTATACCAATGCACAGTCCATAATTTTATTAATAATATGGAATTAAAATTATTATTATTACTAATAAAATTTACAGATGACACAAATATTGGTAGAATTATAGTGCTGAAAACTTTCCCACCAGCATTAGTGTTCAATGATAGTATTCCTACAATGTTACAGCATGCAAAATGGGATGCATCTTCTACATAAATGAAATAGAAAATTCCAAAATAATCCATGCTCTTTATCAGAGACACATTTTATTATCCTTTGAATGCCCTGGAAATTTCAAAGAGATTGTATACCCTGAAGAAGTAGCACAGCAATTCAGTTTTAAAGAAAGCCTTGCACAAAGGATGTCCTGTTTGACTGTAAACACAGTCTTCAGAAAAGACTAGTAAAGGTAAAAGAAAATAATTTATTTACAACAGCTTCAAATACAGAAACACAGTTCCAGAGGTTACAGAGACTGATAAAAGAAAACAGAAAACTACTTACATCTGCCTATCCTTACCTCAGCTGCAAGCAGCTTCTCTAGATTATCCACCTTTCAAGATATCAATGACTACCAAATCATGGAACTAAAGAAAGATTTCTTCTGAAAAAAATACTACAACTTTGAGTTTGTCTTCACAGAATAGGGTCTCAGTTCGGACGATGTGATTCTCCTTTCCCTGAACAAGTAGCATTTAGATTAAAATGTTATTATTCTCCCCTTCAATAAAAATTATTAATTTTTGCATTTTTTAAGAATCCCTCAAACTACCAAATTCCCAACTCTTTGGAAATTCAAACATCATTTGGGAAGATTCCTCTCATCTCAGGGCAATAAACAATTTGTACTAGTGCTTAAATGGGCTATAAATGAATTATTAACCTCTTGTGAAGTAGACTTGATCAGACAATGTTCAAACCTCATGGTGCAATGATGAACCTTACATGGCTATATACATATGAAATGACACCCTGTCATTATGGAAATATTTGACTGAAATTCATTCCTTCAGCTCATTGTTGGCTGTAGGTTAAGTCTAATAAAACTTTTCAGGTAAGGAAAAATTTAAGAGAATAATCACCCTTAATCAAGTCTTTAGAGACAACATGATAGGTGGAGATGGGCCAGTGACTTAGTTTCTTGGTGTAAGGGATCCTTTCATGTGAATAATAATATTATTCATTATAATTCATTATAATAAGAAAGAAATGCAAACTTGTCTGCCGGTGAAGGATGAATGCAGGTCACAACCATAAAATGGAGGTGCTGTTCTGGAAAGTAGTGACTGAGAAGGACTGAGACATCACAGAAAGTAATCAAAAGTAGATTATCTCTTACTGCGATGCTTTGCATAAGAGGGTGAATATGATCCTTGAATGTATAAGCAGGATAATATCTTAAAGAAATACAAGATTGGTTTTATCTCAGAATTCAGTGTTAGGAAAAATATGAAGAAAATACTGTGTCTACTTTCTGGTGCCTGCATTTGAAAAAGAATACTGAGGAAATTAAAAGAATAGAGAAAATAACTACATTCATTACATGAGTTCTGGAAAACATGCCTTATAATGAGACATTAAAACCTTCTGTTCAAAAAAAGATTTGAGAACTGATCCAATCAAATCAAGACCATAAGTAACTCTCTAGGGAAAATATTTTGATAGTAAATATCTTTCTAAGCTCATGAGGAAAGACATGATGATAGGCACAAGTTGGAAGTCAAAGCTAGAAAAATGTATAATTTAAATAAGGTTTGTTTTTTTTAAAATTAGGTTGATGAGTTATTGAGGTAACTTACCAGGGATATGGCATATTTTCTACCACTTAAAAATCAAGATTACATAATTTTCTATAACAAATGTTCTAGCCAAAACAAGAATGCTAGCTTTGATTATTTTCTTACTGACTCATACTGTGGTAGTAATCATTACCAACTGAAATGCATTGTATCTCACACATACCTGTATTTATGCTGATACTTTTCAGATAAATAGGAACCCCATAAGAAAAAAACATAGCTTTACCACTCCACATTATTGGTTCAAATACCAAACATCTTGTCTCTTGCAGAAGTCATCAGTTGGATGCGTAGGGAAGAAAAGGGTGAGTGTAGTGATTCTCCTTAGTGGAGTGATACTCCCTTCGTTTACTTTCCCTTGGTGTACTCACAGTGAATTCAGGAGTTTCCTAAACTACACATGTATGTTTGTGTGTAATTACTTGTGATGTATATTTATTGCATTGATTTGTCTAACTAACAGCTTTTTGAAGCCATGCGAAACCCATGAACACCTGCACCATAGAATTGTTTTGGTTGGAAAACATCTTTAAGATCATCAATTCCAACCATTAATCTAGAACATTGCCAAGTTTGCTATTAAACCATGTCCCTAAATACTATATCCACACATCTTTTAAATACCTTCAGGGATGGTGACTTAACCACTTCCCTGGGCAGCCTGTTCCTGTGCCTGACAACCCTTTCAGTAAGACATTTTTCCTAATACCCAATCTAAACCTCCCCTGGCACAACTTGAGGCCATTTGCTCTTGTCTTATCACTTGTAACTTGGAAGAGGAGACCATCACCCACCTTGCTACAACCTCCTTTCAGGTAGCTGTAGAGTGCATTCAGGTCTCCCCTGAGCCTCCATTTCTCCAGACTAAACAACCCCAGTTCCCTCAGTTGCCCCTCATGAGTCTCATCCTCTCGACCCTTCACCAGCTTCCTTGCCATTCTCTGGACACGATCCAGCACCTCAAAGTCTTTCTTGTAGTAAGGGGTCTAAAACTAAAGACAGCATTTGAGAGGCGGCCTCACCAGTGCTAAGTACAGGGAGACAATCTCTGGTCAAACTATTTCTGGTACAAGCCAGGGTGCTGTTGGCTGCCTTTGTCACCTGGCTACACTGCTGGCTCATATTCAGTTGGCTGTTGACCAACACTCCCAGGTCCGTTTCTGCTGGGCAGCTTTCCAACCACTGTTCCCCAAGACTGTAACATTGCATGGAGTTGTTGTGACCCAAGTGCAGGACCCGGCACTTGGCCTTGTTGAACCTCATACAATTGGTCTCATGGATCCAGCCTGTCCAGATCCCTCCGCAGAGTCTTCCTACTCTCAGGCAGATCAACACTCCCACCCAACTTGGTGTCATCTGCAAACTTACTGAGGGTGCACTTGATCCCCTTGTCCTGATCATTTATTATTAAAGAGAACCAATCCAGTGCTGTGCCCTGGGGAACACCACTCGTGACTGGTTGCCAACTGGATTTAACTCCATTCACTAGAACTTTTTGGCCGTGGCCATGCAGCCAGTTTTTTATGCAGCAAAGCGTACACCTATTCAGGCCATGAGAAGGCAGATTTGCCAGGAGAATGCTGTGGGAAACTGTGTCCAAGGCTTTACCAAGTCCAGGTAAACAATATTAATAGCCTTTCCCTCATCCACTAAGTGGGTCTCCTTGTGATAGAAGGAGGTCGGGTTCATCAAGCAGGACCTGCCTCTCATGAATCCATGCTGACTGGGCCTGATCACTTACTTGTCCTGCACATGTTGCATAATGGCACTCAATCTGCTCCATAACCTACTGTGGAACCAAGGTCAGACTGACAGGCTTGTAGTTCCCTGGATCCTTCTTCCAGCCCTTCCTGTAGATGGGCGCCACATTGCCAATAGTTAGCCAGGACTGTTGGTAAATGACAGAAAGTGGCTTGTTGAGCACATCTGCCAGCTCCTTCAGTACCTTCGGGTAGATCCCATCTGGCCCCATGGACTTGTGTTTGTCTAAGTGGTGTAGCAGGTCATTAACCATCTTCTCTTGGATTAAGGGGGTTTCATTCTGCTCCCTATCTTCCTCCTCTTAATTTAAGTACCCTTTTCAGTGACTATATGTGTCAAAGGATGTATAAAAGGGATCTGTTTTTAATGATCAACCATTGAAGATTTTTTTAACAAAAAGCTTATTTTAATGACAGTAATTATTATTGTAACCTGTGATATTTGCAAGTAGTTTAGTTCATTCAAAAAAATGTACAGATTGAAATAACTGAGAGAATGTATAATAATCATATAACAAAATCATTTTTTTTCAATATTATGTTGTATCTCAAAATTTAATTCTGGAAGATCCCTTCATTAATGTTTTAGAAGTTAGTGTTGACAATTTGGGACTTTTAATGGGACTTCTGTCATTAATTCTCAGTAGGCAAAGATTTCCCCCAAAATATCTGAGTTATGGGCATAAATCACAACTTCAACGTTTATATTCATTATGTGTGCCTGTTTGGGATCTGCTCTTGAAGAATGGCCCTCAATTTTATATGGTGTTTGTTCAACACCCTGAAAGCCATGAAATGACTCTTTAAATTAAGAATCACTTTCTGAACAACCTTTCAGCAAAGATTAGCAAAATATGTTGGGTGATAAATAAATGTCAAATAAACCAGTAAATAGTTAGCTGTTGTAATCTGAAGAAACACTACATTTATTTAAATGTTACAAATTTTTGGAACCTTGCCAAAAGTTATCTGAAAACAAGTGGCCTTGGAGTGTTAAATTTTCATTTTCATCTAGCTGAAGTAAATGATATATTCATCCTTGAGATTATGAAAATACTGTGTCACAGCATATTGATCTTCATTTCACAGGTCACTATTTGTTTAATATTCTTAGTAAAATATATACAGATATTTCAAAGTATGTAGTGCCTCGGGTAGATTGTCTGATCTTTCACTGAAAATTGAGTAATAATCAGCATCACAAGTTACTGACTGTAAGATATAAATTATTCTCTTATACAATTAAGTAATTGAAGACTCCCAAAATCACCTAAGTGTATTTTCATAGGAAACTGGATTAGGTAAATGGCACTTTCTTTTTGACAGGAATATTTTAAGTGAAAATCTGAGTAGAGTAAATGAATAACCTAAAAGATTAATGTTTAATATAAGTTGCCTCTTGAAGTTCCATGTTTATTAATTCACTGAAATGAGTACTTATCAAAAAAGTATCCATATGCAAATACAGGCTAGCCTTTTATTTTATAAACAGCTGTATATATTAATCAGTCATTTAAGCTTTTTCCTAACTATCCACACTATCTGCATTCAGATATGGTCAGATCTTGTAGTTCCTGAGACAAAAACACAGATATAGTATTTGGCCATATTATTTCTTCTTTTTGTCTAGAAATACTCTCACATAAGCACTGTTTCTTAAAGTAGGCACACAATTTAAAATGTACTTTATCTATCTGATTTATACATAATTTTCTTCATTAATCCATCATATGTATCCAAAACATACAAAAATATAGATCAAAGATTTTAATTCTACCCTGTGTTTCTCAAGATAATTCAGTATCTGTCCTAAGTGGTGAATCAGAGAACTAAGCAATAATTTCTGTTACTTAAAAAAAAATCATGAAAGCACTGCAGGGCCAGCAGACACTGTCATTGAGTTGGCTTTCAACCGGTTAGCTTGGCAGGACAAGCCCCAAATGTTGAATAAGAGCCAGGAAAAATAAAACTGTACTCACATCTCTGATGCCAGGGCCATACATCAGACCTATGCAAGTGAAGAAGGTGGATTAAAGCTAGCTTAGATTCCTACACTATGTAAACATCCTTAGAGATCATTAATTATACTACTAAAAATGGATTGTCCTCACTTTGACTTTGAAAGAACTGAAGTTAACTCTTGGGAAGGAAGTTTCAATTTAATCTATTTTATGCAGGCAGAAGTTTTCATAGAGATCAGTGAGGAGAACACACCAGTGGGATATACCACTGAGAATGAAAACTTCAAGATTCCTTCTCACAGCATTCTACATGAATAAGGGTTCACTTTGGTTACTGCTCAAAAAATGAGAGTATTTCTTTAAAAGTGGTAGAAATGGTTACTTGACTTTCCAAATAATTTTTTGTCTAATGTATGATTTAAAACATTCATGATGCATTTAAGTCTGGGTAAAACAGCATTAATAGTTAACAACATAAAGAAACTACTTTCTGCATAAAAATAAATATAAAATAAGAAATTTGAGGAATTCTAAATACTTGTTTCCAAAAACTTTAGTTGCCACTTAACAGAGGTATTATGAGAAACAACAAGCTACAGAGGCCTCTACTTTTCATACAGAGTTGCAATTTATGAAATGCCTAGATGTGGAGGCATGGTATATGGCCTTTTATGCATTGTTATATAACAAGCATTTTCGCAGAGCAGATGAAGATATAATGAAATGTACCACATGTTTAAGTAACTTACTTCTGTAACAGTCCATGAACTATTTTTTTTTAATTGTCCATATTTTTTCTTCCACACTGAAAGACTTAGCAATATTATATACTAGTCCCCTGAATTAGAGACAAAAACATGCTAGGCACACAAGGCTGGGTCTTCAAATCACAATTTCTCTGAAATTTACATTTCTGTGGTTTTAGGACGTATCAAGAATAGCAGTGGGTTTTCTCTATTTATGGTAGTCATACAAATGAGATTAAGCATTCATACACATTTATATCATAAATCTCCAAAATATATATATATTAAGTTCCCTGCTATCTCATTATTCAGGTGTTTAATGTGAGTAAAGAGAAGTTGTGCATTTTCTTTAAATTATTTCAGAGAAGTGCTAGGGGGTGCAGTCTACTGAATTACCATGCTAGATTGTAGCTGAACTGCTTTTAAGTACTGTGAGCCATTAACCAGTACTGCCTTGAAATTCTCACGAAACATTTATTGTCTCATTAAATATTTTCTATATTTCAAATGTTATATCTTACTTAGACACCAGAGTCTAGCAGGGCTGCTGGCTGTGAATGATTTAGGCCTGGAGTCTTTTTTGCAAGTGTTTTTGGGCATAGTTCTTTCATGCCTGCCTAAGTTCCTGGCACCCTTCAGGTCTAACAATATCTGCCTTACCTTCACTCTTCCAACCTGGCTGTGACATTCCAAAGACCATTTCTATTAAAATAATTTTTCTCATTGTATTGTTTGTTGAAATCTAATATGAATGTCATAAGGAGCCAGTCTACATAGGAAAACTATGATGATTTGGTAAGGATAAGGCTCCTAGGAACCCCACTACCTTTTTCACTAATATCAAATGATGTTAAATTTTGATCTAACTTTTATTTTTAAGGAGGCAGAAATACTGAAGAAACACAACTTACCCTGTGATCCAAGGATCTTCCTTTACTGCTTCTCTACTGTTTCTGCACTATCCTTCCTCTGTCTCAGTCAGAAAATCTCAATTCAATTTCCAAGGGAACCATCTTTCCTGTTGAAATTTTATCATCCATTGTGTGTGTCCCAGCAATAAAATTTTTGAAATTTTGCTTGTATACTGCATGTAAATGCTATTTAACCCTACTACTGACATCCTCTTCTTCCACGTTCATCTGCTCTACAGATCCGTTTGTTACTAATTTCTCCCAATCTTCCTTGATGCACTAAGGTTCAAAGCAATATGGGTAAATGATACTTGGCTCTCATCCTGTTTGCACTAATTTTAGCTTATTCCTTGTGACCTGAACAATGTTAAAGATCTGTAGGGTAACATGTTAACTGCCTGTCATGAGTTGGAGATAACGGCTTTACTTTTTCCTCAGATTAAATGTTAAGAACATGGGGCTCAGAATTTTCTCTTACGTCTTCACTGTCTGACAGAACTTCAACCCTGACTTCTTTCTTTGAGAATTACAATACAAATAATATTTTTTTTTAAAAAAGACAATTTACAAATACTGTTAAATACGTTCTCCTACTAATTGGTCACATTTTTATAAATTAGTACTGTTTCCAATAGCTGACTATCATAAGCTAGAAAAATAAGTATTATTGACTAGAAAAAGCCCCCTTTTTTTTTCTTCCCATGCAAACTGCTTACGGAAACAGCAATGAAAAAAACAGAGCATTTTCTTAGACTTTCCAAAGTACCAGCCTATGAAGCAAAGATATTCACAATAATATTCCGTATGGTTACAATATAATTCCAGAGAGTAAGCAGAAATACCACTTGAATATGCGTTAAACTATACAACAACTATACAGATCTGTGGGTTTACAACAGCTGAAATCTTGTATTTCACAGTTTGAATTCCTTTAAGTTGTCCCCTACCTGACAATTATTCAGAAAGAAACTACCACCACCAAATAACCTGAAAACAACTGCTAGAAACTGCAGAAACTGATCACATGTATATAATCTCAACAGTTATAAGAATAAAATTTTCACATCTAGAGCCCAAAATAGATTATATCCTTTGCATCCCAATTTTATTGCTATTACATTTATTTGATTTTTAAAAATCAACCATTAGGGAATAATTTAAGTCAGAGCCACAACTTTCACTGCATTTAGAAACAAGGCTGTCATACTGATTGAGCAGCGAGAGTAAAAATTACCCTTCATGCAAGGAGTCCCTGCTGAGGACAAAATGACCCACCGATTCAAGATTCAAGGATGACAGCTTCTTCAACAAGCTGCCTTCTCTTCTGATTAACCAGCTGGTTCCTTCTACTCGTCCTGCCTGCTTCCTTGTTGATGGGATTCCCACAGAGCTCCACAGCTGTTTTGTTACTAATGTGTATATTAATTTCACTTCTTTAAAAACCTAAGTATTGAGAAAAGCCTTTCTGGTCTTCAGTAAACACAGAAGAATTATGAATATACTCCTGGTTTTGCTTCCTGAAACAGGACATGCTGTTGGAATACTAGCAGTCAGAAGTTTCAGTTAGGTAGGAAAGCATAAAGAAGCAATTAAATCATCACAGAATTATATTACTATTAAGGTAGAAATGCACTTCACTTTACTTTCAATGCTGTTCAGTTTTTTAAAATTATTTTTTAAAGTAAAGAACAAATTAATTACTGAGGGGAGAACTGCACCAACAATATACCACCTTCAGTTGTTTCTTCTCTGGGATAGGTGTTCTTTTTTTCTGAATGTGCTGCCTGACTACTGCTCTCAGTAACTGTAATACACTTACTTCCTGATGTCCAGTTTTCTACCTGCAATATTCCTTACACATTAACATATGTTTTCTCTGATTTTCTTCTCTCTGAACAATGGAAATAGTCTTGGATGCTCTAGTCCTGCCAACTTTTGTCCCTTCTTTCTTAACTGGTTCTGTTTTCTGAAGTCTTTATCATTCATGCCATGGTTCATCCCATCAGGCTATTAGTGGTACTTGGGTAGAGTAACTCTTCAATTTACTGCTTTGAATGTTTTTCAGTGAGCAAACTACTCCATACCCTCTTCTCTCAATCACTTCTGACTTCTTTTTCTGCTGACTAGGAGAACTCCACAGAACCTCTGAGCCTCTACTTCTCTGAGTATATTTCCTGGCTCATCTTGAACTTTTAGGTGTGCAACTGCCTACTGTAGCTTGTCTTCTCATGACTTCTCACTCTCCTTCACTTATGAAAAATAATTTACCCTTTGAACGTAAATGACCCCTACTTATGTCTTTTTTTTTTTTACTGTTTTTTCTTGTTCTTAAGCTTCTGCTAATTAGAAAAGATCCACTGAAACCCACAAGGATCTCCAGGTTTTATAAATGAAATAAGAAATATCTTGCAGAGATTAAGAAAGAACTGCCATTTGGAATCACTACCAAATATGTGTGTTTCTGGTGGATTTGTTAAATGAGCAGTTGTAGGAACAACATTAACAAATATTTTCACCCCTGGCTTGGAATTATGTAGAATTTATAATATATATATATAAAATATAGCTATATATAACACATATTATAATATATAATACCTAATAATATTTTATGTGTAATATAGAGTATAATAATTATATAATGATACAATGTTATATAATACTGTCATTCTAAATAATAAATAATTTATGGATGAATCGGAGAATGATGTAACAGCATGTAACATAGAAGACATGGCAGTTGGATGCAACAGTCTGAATTGTGCTTTAAGCTCGCTGGTCAAACAAAATCACTTTTTGCAGAGTCAAAACTAGAAGCCTAGGAAAAAAGAAATGCAGATTACATCCCAGTAGGAGGTTTATTATAGAGACATGATCATAATAAGCTACTGGAATTTTAGTGGAAAAGCAACACATTATGAGCTTTTAAGGAGCAGTCAAGACAGAAAGAATGAACTCATTTTTAGTTACACGAGTAAGGGAGAGTGTTATTTATGCTGCAGATGCAAAATGCCAAGCATAACACCAATACTGGAATACTGAATTCCACCCTGGTGCCTGTTTTTCAAAAAGAATACTTAAAACATTAGATGGTGCAGAAATCTAACCAGCCAAAAAGTCTTTTACAAACACAAATTGCCAAAAGGAATTCAGTTCCTCCATTTCCATCAGACACTGTTGACATGACCATGGTGTACCTCCATAGAGATGATACTTAATATCAAAGGGCTAGTGAACAAGACCCAGTGACAAAGACTAAAAGACAAAATGAAGAATTTGACAAAAATGTTTAGGAAAAAATTAGTCAAATTATGTAGCCTGTAATGTACAAATGTTCAAGCTAGTATTTTTTAAAAATTGTAATCATTACAGTTATGTCAAAAGTTCAGATAACCACCCATCTCTTCCTATTTTACTAAGTGTAGCAGCTTTAAAACCATCATTCTTGCTAAGAACCAGATGTCTAACTTTAGAACTACTAATTCTGCCTTTAATTACTTGGTAAGAGCATTGAGGCTAAGACACTGACTATTGTCTCCATAGTACTAACTCACCTGCTGAGGAAAAAAGGGACTTTAAAGCGCAAGTTTTTAAATATATCTAATTTAATAGTTTCATACTTTTATCTCCTCTGAATAGATTTATTTGAAAACATGAAATACCTTACGTCATGGCTAATGTATTTAACTATTTTTATCAATAATATTCATCTTCTGCAGTTGCCTAAAAGCCCTAATCAGGCTAGAGGTCTCATTTATCAAGGAACTATAAAATACGGAAGACACAGCCTGGAAAAATGAGCTTATACCTTAAGAATAAGACATGAAAAAACCCTAATCAAAGTAGATGAGACCATGTCCATCCAAATATTGTTTAAACTGGAACTTAGGTTAAAAATTCCTTAAACTCCAGGTGGCAAATGATCACCCTGTTTTCCAGAGCTGCCAGATATTTGAGATAGCTCATTAGGCATCTTGCTTAGCCAAGGATTCTCTATGTGACAATTGTTTACCCTTGCTCACTGAGATTTGGTAGAAGCAGAAGAAGGCATGTACTCACCTAAAGCTCTGGTTTGGGCAGATGGTCACCTGCACTCTTCCCGTGTTCTCTGGAGAAGTTCAAATAGTTGAACATCATCAAGCAACTAAATTCAATGTAATTAGATGGTGTCCAATTTTTGCCTCCTTTGTATCTTAATATTTTTAATTCTAATACAGAGAAAGAATACTACTATTCTCTAGCCAACTTGCAGACTGCAGGGGAAAACACATCCATATGTATATTTCATGGGGTTTTTTTACTATTTAAAGCTGCACTCTTAGATCTTGAAAGCTGGTTAGGATGAGATCTGAAAAGTTTCAAACAAAGTGCATAGGTTGGAAAAGAACAGAATAATGTTAGTGCTCCACTACTCATTCCTCTAAGTCATTCTTGAAACAGTGTTCTAACGTGGACCAAGTAGATACTTTGTGACATAGGATGCTATCTTTCTAAACAAGGATTAGAAGTTGAGTATTGAAGGTCATGGGCACATATGTAGGCTGAGAGGTGATGAGTTAAGCTCTCCTATTTGTCCAAAGCTGCAAACTCATGATGCAAACTTTGAAGGAAGTGGCAAATGTCCTACTTGATGAACGATGTAATTTTCTCACTCTTGAATGCTTATCTTTCATGAATAGCCTGCTTGATCCTCATGTTTTCAAATGCACATCTCCTTATCTGTGTGCAACTGCTATGTTGCAACAAAGTTTATGCACTACCCTAGGCATAGTAGCACTACATGCACACATCTGAATGTAAGTCACATTCAAAAGACATTCTTGCTAGATCTTGATTATTATAGTCTTGTTGCCTACACTTTCAACTGGGTACTACCAATCACCTGTCATAATATGAATTTATTGCAGGACATGGGATAGAAAGAGCATTACTGTCTCTGTCAGACAATCCACACTATGAGCACCGTAGTCATCCCTGCTCCTTTTTTTCAACCTCTCTACAGCATCTGACATAGCTAATGAACTATGAACTGTATGTAAAAGAGGCTGACTACTTTGAAACAGTTTATTTCAAGAGAGCCATAACCAGCAGAAAAATGTACCTCACAGTTCCCTTTTTCTTCAACCTTATTTAAAATACAGACACAGAGAGTAAAAGAACTGGAAAAGTGTCATGAACTCCAGTGAAAAACCTATGTAGGCATTAAAAATTCCCCCTTTTATCATATTGTATTGCACACAGTAACACAATGTCACCAAACTGCCTCAGTACTTGAGCTCATGGATAAAAAGCAGAAGGTGGAAGCAGAAACTGAGAAAAAGAAAAGTTACGCTTGGTGGCAGGAAGAAACATTTTCAGGAGCTTTTGGCACAGTGAAGTACCTACTGCCTGATGTTACACAACCCCATTTAGGCAAGTCAGTCTATAATTTAGAACTGGTCCTGGACTTCTCTCTCTGACAATAACTCTATAACAGGTACAAGAATTCATCCCATATTTACTGTTGATGATTTGGCCTCTGTAGTACCTGCCTTTGTCACCTTTCAGCTGAGCTACAGCAATGTGACATCCTGGGCATGAAGCCATTAGCCCTTAGGAAACTCAAAATAGTACAGCACACAGCAGCACATTTCCGCTGCAACACAGGGTACTATAAGCACATCAAAACTGCTTTCATCCTCTACACTAGCTCCTGTAAAATACTGAGCCAAGTTTTATGTCTTTATCATTATCTTTAAGGTGTTCAATAGTCTAGGAACAGAATACATAAAGGATCAATTGAGAACCTGCAGTTCTGGCCTGTTAAGGACAAACCTTATTTTGTGCTGTAGAAGAGCTTTGACAGGGAACAGTCTAAAGCAGTTCAACAAATGCTCATAACATCTAAAGCATCATCACTTGCTACTGAGTACAAGATGTACTTTTTGGATCTTAATTTCAATAATTAGGTCTTTTATAGTAATAATACCATCATTTGAAACAAATTCACAAAAATCTAACTTTTTTTTTATTGTTTTCTGTAATGGAAGATAAAATAGAATCATACATAAGGGTTATCCTAATCTGTTTTGGAAATGACTCAGCTACATAGATACTGAAGTGTGTATAAATACCTGAGTAGAAGAGCATTTGCTGCATGTCTTACATGAAATAGGATATTCCAGGTCAGTGAAGATGACTAATCTAATTGTTAAAAAAAAATAAATACATCAGAGCAATATGTTTTAGAAACCTTTGGGAAAAAAGCAAAATATTAAGAGACAGTGTAAAAATTTCCAAAGCACTTAAAAAGTTTGAGGACCTAAGTGTAATTTATTTTCAGAATTGTAAATGCCTAACAGATCCAGAACACGATGTGTGTGTTAAGCACTTTTAATAATTTCATTTAAATGTTATTAGACAGTAATATGTTTAAGGTGATACAAAAAAATGACTTTCTCATACCACATTTTGCATGAAAATATTTAATTAATATAAGGACTAAAAATCCAGAAACGCTCTATTCAGCAAAGGACAAATTAAAATTTCTTCAGGCACATACTAATCTTAGTCTCTCTGTACAAATTATCAAAATGGATGCCATATAATATTACCTAAAATATTGCTTTTATCAACAAAAATTGTTTTGTAATCAATTCACCTTGGGTACACCAACAATTATATAATCATCATGTAATAAAAACATTAGAGAACTGATGACTACTCAAGTGAAAGGTCCTGCCTCCCATTAAGCCTTCTCTGAGGCACCAAGTTCCCATTCTGTACACCTAATTCAGGTACAGAAATATTTCTTAATTTCTTAATTGTATTTATTAATACGAGTGTAAATAAGAGAAATTGAAATCTTACCTCTAACGTATCAGTTCCCATTAGACAGATTTATACTCTAAATGTCACTCAAATCTTCAAGTAAGGGGACAATTGCAAGGAACCATAAATATATTGTCATCAGCAGAAAGAAATCCATCTGTCTTAAACACTGTGATACCAGAAAGGAGATCTAATAATTTCTATTTCAAATATATAATCACTTCAACTGAGCTATCTAGTACCATCTTGAAGTTGATTACAAGATGAAAGAAATGGGACAAAGATGATAATCATTTAATCCCCTAAGAACAGCTATTCTGAAGAGCTTTTCACTTTGTGCTCAACAGTTTTCTAGTATGTTATGATCTAGCTAAAAAAGAAGTATAATGATGAGGAAAATTGTGTTTCCAGTAACAGAAAATTTTCAGAGTAACAGGAAGTCTTACAAGGGAAACAATACAGGAAAACTGACCCCTTTAACAGATGGTGTCACAGATGAGTGCCCCGATGCAGTCTTTGACAGTGACGAATTCATATCATCACATGTGATGAGGATTTGTAACTTCAGAACTAACGTAGCAGAGACTAACACATATTTGCCAGTCCTGGATGCAAGATGTATGCACATGGGATTGGATGGGATGGGAGACTGCATGATTCAGACTGTACATTCACTGATATAGTCAAACAAAACACTAGTCATGATTCCCAAACTGAGGGTGCTGACCGGTGACACATGAATACTCAAGCAGTTTCACATGGGCTGGGGTAAAGGAAGTACAGTTGATCAAGAGGGAGTTTATGGGAGGTTTGATTAGGTACAAACTCTCTGTCCAGCAGCTGGAGTTCTCTGCTGCTAACAGGCTGCAGTGGAGTGCAAGAGAAAGGCATGTCTGGGATAGCCTGAGGCCTTGAAGAGCTATCAATGTTCTTCCCATGGAACATTAACACCACCTTCCTCCAGGGTGAGCAGCAGAACATCCCTTCAGAAATAACTCACTACAGAGTTCTCTTCTTATGGTGTATTTAAAAGAGCATAAAAATGACTGTGTAACCTTCCTAGTAGGTAATTCTTGCTGAGACTGCTTTAGATTTTCAGTTACTTCAATATCTGAAGTGTTTTGGAGAAGTTTGTCTATTGCTGTGAAATGTTTTAAAATGTTTTAACAAGATGCTCCTTAGTGTCTGCATAAACACAAAACTAACATTGTGTTGTGATGTAAATCAAAATTTAAAAGACTAGTTTAAACAAGAAAACTAGTTAAAACATCTCTAAAGCAACCAGCACAGCAACATTTGATTAAAACTGATTTGTAAGATATGTTTTGCATACAGGTTACCAAATACTTATGACATTTAATATCTTTTTATAATATTGTGTGTGGTCTAGGCAGGACAGCATTCAGCATATTCCTCCTCTACTTGGCACTGGTGAGGCCGTACCTGGAATACTGCATTCAAGCCTGGGCACCTCACTACAAAAATGTCATTGAGGTACTGGAGTGGATCCAGAGAACGGCAATGAAGCTAGTGAAGGGGCTGGAGCACAGGTCTTATGAGGAGTGTCTGAAGGAGCTGGGGCTGTTTAGTCTGGAGAAGAGGAGGCTCAGGGGAGACCTTATTGCTCTTTACAACTACCTGAAAGGGGGTTGGAGTGAGAGGGTGGCCGGTCTCTTCTCCCAAGTGACAAATGACAAGACAAGAGGGAATGGCCTCAAGTTGCACCAGGGAAAGTTCAAGCTCGATATTGGGAAAATTTTTTTTACTGAATGGGTAGTCAGGCATTGGAACAGGCTGCCCAGGGAGGTGGTAGAATCACCGTCCCTGGAGGTGTTCAAAAAACATTTAGATGTGGCCCTTGGGGAGATGGTTTAGTGGTGGACTTGGCCGTGCTGGGTTGATGGCTGGACTCAATGATCTTGTAGGTCCTTTCCAACCTAAGCAATTCTATGATTCTGTGATATGTTATTGTTTTCAAACTATGACACATTTTTCTTAAAAAAACAAAATAAAACAGAAAATAAAAATTAATATCCGCTATTGTGTTACATACAAGGAACAGTTTATGGAGTGCTTACAACAAGAAAAATACTCTAGAAGATAGTCAGACTGTTAATAGACATACAGGATAAAGGAGGGGTTTGCCTTGGTAAATGAGGATTGGGTTAGGGATCAGTTGAGCAATCTGGACATCCATAAATCAATGGGTCCGGATGGAATGCACCCAAGGGTGCTGAGGGAGCTGGCAGAGGTCATTGTTAGGCCACTCTCCATCATCTTCGGTGAGTCATGGGCAACAGGAGAGGTGCCTGAGGACTGGAGGATAGCAAATGTCACTCCAGTCTACAAGAAGGGCAAGAAGGAGGACCCGGGTAACTATAGACCGGTCAGCCTCACCTCCATCCCTGGAAAGGTGATGGAACAACTTGTTCTTGGCACTATCTCTAGGCACATCAAGGATGAGGGGGTCATTAAGAGCAGTCAACATGGCTTTACCAAGGGTAAGTCATGTTTGACCAACCTTATAGCCTTCTATGAGGAAACAACTAGGTGGATAGATGATGGTAGAGCAGTAGATGTGGTTTATCTCGATTTCAGTAAGGCATTTGACACTGTCTCCCACAGCATCCTC
>VZRW01008703.1:13898-69999 GCA_013398125.1 Aegotheles bennettii | reverse complement strand
GAACTGCTTGAGAGAGTCCAGCGCAGAGCCACAAAGATGATGAAGGGAGTGGAACATCTCCCTTATGAGGAAAGGCTGAGGAAGCTGGGTCTCTTTAGCTTGGAGAAAAGGAGACTGAGGGGTGACCTCATCCATGTTTACAAATATGTAAAGGGTGAGTGTCAGGACGATGGAGCCAAGCTTTTTACAGTGACGACCAATGATAGGACAAGGGGCAATGGTTGCAAACTGGAGCATAGGAGGTTCCATGTGAATATCAGGAAGAACTTCTTTACTGTGAGAGTGGCAGAGCACTGGAACAGGCTGCCCAGAGAGGTTGTGGAGTCTCCTTCACTGGAGACATTCAAACCCCGCCTGGATGCGTTCCTGTGTGATGTACTCTAGGTGACCCTGCTCTGGCAGGGGGGTTGGACTAGATGATCCTTCGAGGTCCCTTCCAACCCCTAGGATTCTGTGATTCTGTGATTTTGTAATTTCTATGTATTTGGTTTTTAATAAGAATGTTTTCTAAAACATTTCTACACCTAGTGAAAAATTAATATATCTCAATTAATTTTATTTGCATCAGAGATTCTCCTTGTGATCACCTATTGATATTACTAATTAACTAGAACAGACTTCTTGGTCTTCTGTGTACTTTAAGAAATATAGGCACTGTGACTAACATTACATGAAAGATAAATCCCTCACAAGATGCAGAATAATTACTGAAGCATGCAGTCAACCTTATACCTTTGATTATTACGTTCTGCTCACCTGAACAACCCTCAGCAATTGCATACACTCAGCCCCACATATCGATTCCAACTTGATTCTCGCATTACCATACATTTCTGCCACATTTCTCCTCACAGGTGTCTTTATTCCAGTGATGGGTTAATGAGTTTGTGTATGTGATTGTGAAATGTGAAGTGATGCAAAAATACAGGTTTCTAAGAACATTTGTATTCTACTCTGTAAATCACAAATTTTCTTCCAGTACCAATGAGCTAGTTTATATTATCTATTTTGAGGGATAAATCTCAAGAAACATCAATCAGGAGGTAATACTGAACTCTGAAAATGGTATCAGGAATTTACACATTTCACTGATGCTATCTGCACTCTAGTAAGAGTATGTCATATTGCAGACACCTTAAAATAAATACTTTTATTCCAAGACTTGATATTTTGGTGTTCTGTTTTCTCCTATTTTTCCTATGCACCCTCATCTCAACTTGAAAATGAGGCAAATTAATTTTTCTAGATATTAGGAGTGGGCTTAGAAAAATATTTTAGGAAAATATTTTAAAAACAAATGAACCTGAAAAAAAATGTTAGTTACAATGAATCTGAAGTTACTTTCATGCTTCATTTTTTCTATTTACTAAATATTGTTAGGAAAAAAACCCCCAACATTGTGTAAGAGGTAAAAATAGCATTAACTGTGTGTCAAACATTTTTCACTTTGAGGTTTTCAGATATTTATGACTTCTGATTAATTCTTCTCATTTTTCTCCCCATTTAGCAAGCAGATTCACCATCTGTTTCAGTATAAAGCATCATATAAGGGTAGCATAGAGCTGGATAACATAAACTGCCTCAAAAGCTGCCTTGATAAAAACAGATGGAATGATACAAACATAATCTTTAAATGTGCAGTTGCTGGAGTTATACTTCTTCTTTATAAAAGAGAACTTTTAGTATTTATTTAAAGAAATCCAGGCCAGCTAGCTAGAGTATTTCAGTAAAAGATACCATAGAATCACAGAATTACAGAACGGCAGGGGTTGGAAGGGACCTCTGGAGATCATCTACTCCAACCCCCATGCTACAGCAGGTTCACCCAGAGCAGGTGGCACAGAATCACATCCAGGAGGGTTTTGGATGTCTTCAAAGAAGGAGATTCCACAACCTTTCTGGACAGCCTGTTCAAGTGCTCTGTCACTCTCAAGGTAAGGAAGCTTTTCCTCATGTTCTGATGGAACTTCCTGTGTTCCAGTTTGTGCCCATTGCCTCTTGTCCTGTTTCTGGGCACCACTGAAGAGGGTCTGGCCCCATCCTCTTGACACTCGCCCTGTAGATATTTAATAGCATTGATAAGATCCCATCTCAGTCTTCTCTTCTCCAGGCTAAACAGACCCAGGTCTCTCAGCCTTTCCTCACAAGAGAGATGCTCCAGTCCCCTCATCATCTCTGTAGCCCTCTGCTTGACTCTTTCCAGTTGTTCTTTGTCTTTCTTGAACTGGGGAGCCCAGAACTGGACACAATACTCCAGATGTGGCCTCACCAGGGCAGAGTAGAGGGGGAGGATAACCTCCCTTGACCTCCTGATCACAATCTTCTTAATGTACTCCAGGAAGACATTTGTCTTCTTGGCTACAAGGGCACATTACTGGCTCATGATTAACTTGTTGTCCACCAGGACTCCCAGGTCCTTCTCCCCAGAGCTGCTTTCCAGCAGGTCAACTCCTGACTTGTAGTGGTGTGGGGGTTATTCTTCCCCAGGTGCAGGACCCTGCACTTGCCTTTGTTGAACTTCATCAGGTTCCTCTCTGACCAACATTCCAGCCTGTCCAGGTCTGTCTGATTTGCAACACCCTCTGGTGTATCAGCCACTCCTGGCAGTTCTGTATTATCAGCAAACTTGCTGGGGGTACACTCTGTCCCTTATCCAGGTCACTGATGAATATGTTCAACAAGACTGGGCCCAGTACTGACCCTTGGGGAACACCACCAGCTACAGGCCTCCAGTTGAACTCTGCACCACTGACCAGAACCCTCAGAGCTCTGCCATCCAGCAGGTTTTCAATTCACCTCACAGTTCACACTTCCTAAACTTCCCTATGACGATGTTATGGGAGACTGTGTCAAAATCCTTGCTGAAGTCAAAGTAGACAACATCCACTGCATTCCCCTTATCTGCCCAGCCAGTCATGACATCATAGAAGGCTATCAGATTGGTTAAGCAAGATTCCCCCTTGGTGAATCCATGCTGACTACTCCTGATAACCTTCTCCTCCACATGCTTAGAGATGACATACAGAATGAGCTGTTCCATCACCTAGACATGAAGGTGACTGGCCTGTAGTTTCCTGCTTCTCCTTCTTGTATTTTTTGAAGACTGGAGTGACACTGGGTATTCTGCAGTCCTCAGGCACTTTTCCTGTTCTCCATGACTTTTCAAAGATGATGGAGAGTGGCCTAGCAATAACGTTTGCCAGCTCTCTCAACCCTTTTGGGGGCATCCCACCAGGGCCCATGGATTTGTAGGTGTCCAGTTTGCCTAAGTGATCTGTAACCTGCTCCTCCCTGACCAAGGGAAAGTCTTCCTTTCTTCAGGCTTTCTCTCTTGCCTCCAGGGTCTGGAATTCTTGAGGGCCACACTTAGCAGTAAAGACTGAAACAAAGAAGGTATTCAGTAACTCTGCTTTCTCTATATGTTCATCACTAGGGCACCCTCCTCATTCAGGAGCAGGCCCACATTTTCCCTGGTCTTCCTTTTGCTATTGATGTACTCGAAGAAGTCCTTCTTTTTGTCCTTGACATCCCTTGCCAGATTTAATTCAAAGTAGGCCTTAGCATTCCTCATTACATCCCTGCATACTCTGACAGCATTCCTATACTCCTCCCAGGTGGCCAGTCCTTTTTCCGCATTCTGTAAAATTCCTTCTTCTATTTGAGTTTGTCTAGAAGCCTCTTGCTCATCATGTGTTGCTATATACTCATACATTGAACTAAGCTATCATTAAACTTGCATGCTTCATTAGGTGTGCTCCTATATAGCAGTATTGTATTCAACAAGAAAAGATATGCATCAAAGCGTAAAAATAAAACAAACACTATAAAAGCAGATTTAAGAAGAAAACAGTAGAGGTAAATAAATCTCTTTTCAGATTTACAGAAATCATAAGTTCAGAAGAAATTCTAGTTATTTACTAAACTTACTAAATAAATATGTTTTATAGAATCCATAATTCTACACTGGCCAAACATTATTTTTATTAAACTGTCTTTATTCACATTAGAAAAAGATTTTATAGACATGTTAATGAAGAATAACCTGGTTTTACAAATATCATATTAAAGTTATTTCAAGATGTAAAATACCAGCATATGCTATGCCTCAAAAAGAGAAACAACACATTTATAGGCTGTTTACCAGTCTATGGAGCTAGAGTATTCTGTTTCTGCAAATCCCCACTATGGGGAAGTGTGGAATGTTTTTGCTATTGACAGCAGAGGTCAGTGAACCAGACATACGTTACATCACAAATACAATGCTTTATAGTGATTTTCATTAAAAACTATGTTCCTTGCTGTCATAGGAGACACCCACGGATGAATTAATTAAAAAATAAAATAAATTAAAATAAGTGAGAAAAGCAGAGAATTTACACTTAAATTCTTCCACCCAATTCTTCCTTTTTCTTTCAGGAAAAGATTCTACAGTTTCTTCTCTGGTATTGAGACATGACAGTAATAGATATGAAAGGTAACAGGAAAAAGTATATACAACAAGATGATGTTTTCAAAACAAGAATCTGATTAGAATCAGAGAGCATAATTTTTCACTGACACTTCACGTTTTTTCAAAATTTATACATTCCTACAGCAATCTATAGAAAGTTATTTCACATGTTGTGGGTGAATGTTCTGGTACTACTGCACTCGCTAACACAATAAGAGGATTTGATGCAAAACCTAATCCATTTGCATAGCATCTGACATGAACTAGCTTTCCCTTCAACCTTATGTTTTCACATTAGAAATAAAGAATATAAACACAAAAATTGACACACTAGATCAGATCATTGATTTTATCTTGTACCCAGCCTTTGACAATTATGAACAGGAGACACTTCAGGAAAAAATACTGCTTGCCAATAGTCCTAAGTATTGAAAATGGCATTCACAGAGGAATATTCTTCCCAGTGCTCATCGATATTTAGCTGCCCTATCCTCTAAGTGTTTGTATTTTCTACCTAAAGAAAAATCCACTTAGTGTAACTTCTTGTATTTTACTTCCCATAGGAGTAAAAGACTTAAGCCTTTTCTGAATGCTACTGAATATTAGGATTTGTGTAACATGTTCTGTATTCATAAAAACCTCACTGCATTTTTTTCACATGGTTTTTGTACTTTTATTACAACAGAAGATAAATACTAGTTTAGAGTTCCTTGTCTTTTTTACCATCCTCTTTTTTGTTTCTTTCAATCATGCATGTTTTTATTCATCTCTTATCCAAGCTAAGTGATCCCAATCTTTTCAATTTTTTCTCACATGCAAGTTTGCCCTTATCTAAAATACTTCTTGACCATATCTGGAATTTTTCTATTAAAAACAAAGCACTTCTAAGTCAGAAGGTAGAATTTATGTGGTCTAACTTGTCTTCAAAAAGTTCTGTCTAGTTGAAACTAGATATCTTGGTTTCACCTAGCCACTGGAGAGAGGAAAAGACACTTCCTGAAAGGAAGGCATCCCAGCCTACCACAGGCATCTGAGATAGGTGGGATGAATCATCCCCTGTAAATAACCCTTAAAAGAAGATGAGAGGTGAGACTATCAGTTTCTACAGAATCACGGGGAGCAACCAAAGGAAAGGAATAACAGCAGTTTACACCAGTATATTACAAATATTCCAATGTTCCTTTTTCACTTATTCCCTTTACTTCCCAACACTATCTCCGTATTTTTTTTATATTGCTGAATACATTCATCGACATGGCTATGACAGTATGCAGGTCATTCCCTTGAGTAGTTGTTGAGTTATTTTAGAACTGAGAATGTACATGACTACTGCAAACCATTCTTTTGGCTTAATTCTTTTGGTAATGGTATTCATCTCCTGTTGGGCTACCAATTTAGTTTGCATTGAAGGTTTCATTAGATATGTTGATAAACTCACACCATCTCAACTAATATAAATAATCTGACAGTCTTTATGAACCTGTAGCTTTGTTATTTACCCTCTTTCAGTTAAAAAATATATTTAAAAATGTAGGATTTAATCAGATGCCACCCAACTATTCAAGTCTCATGTTTGCAATTTAATCTTTATTTTATGCATGTAATTTTCTGGTTTTTAGACATAGACGTAATCCTAATTCTGGAAGTGCCCAAAGCTCTGATCAGCATGGAAGATCATCTGGAACAAAAAGTAAAATGTCCACAGAGAATCTGTAGTGTCTTTGTGGAAAGAAATATATTTTTCCCCAGCTTAAACTTTCTGAAAGTAAGAGTGCTTTTTCTTCTACTCCCACAGCTTCCAAGGTGAGCTAAAAAACCATTTAAATTAAATACATAAAAGTGGTTATGTACACTGAATCCCCTATACCCATAAGTCCCAAGGAAAGTAATGAGATCCTGTTATTCAGCAGTGCAGATTGTGTAAGAAAGATCATGTGAAAAGTAAAACAGTCAACCTGCAATGGTGAATGTTTCAGAAAATTTAGTTAAGCTCCTACCACATGATATTATTAATTTACATTTAAATTTACTTATAATTATCTTTATTAGAATGCAGTTTTCTCAATGACAAAAAATCTCTGTGAGCAGATGCAAATGTTTAATTTATGCTGTAATACTGCAAACAGTCAACAGCTATATAAGCAAAATAGAAAAACAAATGAAAGCAGAGTAGTAAGTAATGTCTATTTTATGATTTAGATATAAATACTATATTCTTTCCCATGAAGGCTTGTAGTGGCTCTGTAAATAAGTTACATTTCTATTTTTCAAAGGAAATCATATACAATTGGAAAGGCACTGCATAAACAGTGGAATGTGTCATTCCACTTAAAAAAACTGATATATTAATTTAATAACCAATCATAGACAGGTTCATAAAGAAGAAATATGGCTGGCAGACAGATGGTCTAGTATAGAATTGGAGGCCTGTGTTCAGTTGCTGGTGCTTCTATATGTTCCACATGTGACACAAGCCAAACCATTTTATCTATTCTGTGCTTTAACTTTCCTGATAACAACAGAGAGAA
This sequence comes from Aegotheles bennettii, assembly GCA_013398125.1. Classification (NCBI taxonomy): domain Eukaryota; kingdom Metazoa; phylum Chordata; class Aves; order Caprimulgiformes; family Aegothelidae; genus Aegotheles; species Aegotheles bennettii. Next base: position 63,021 of record VZRW01008703.1, on the reverse strand, counting down.
TGCAACCCCTTCCCTCCCCAAAAACTTCTTATTATACACTGTAAAAGCAGCTGTAAGATACTCAGATCCTAGTCTGAGGATATAAAATTTCCTAATATATTTACTACTCATCACTAAGGTAATTCGTAATTTTACTATGATATCCAACACAAGATGGCCTTTTTTTCCACATTTTGTCCATCACATAGATAAAACCAGAGCTGCTTAGTAGTTTAACCATGAGTCAACTACAGTTAAGGGGTTGTTTTCCTCATTTCATTTTTACCTGTGCTTCTTTTTCTCTGTTTTCATACTTTTTTTCTGTTTTCTCATTTCATCTATTGAAAAATAATTCCAGTAAGGAATTTGTAGTTTGGTCCTGGAGACAAGACTAGGTCAACTTTCTCTCTTCTGGTAAGAACTTTAAAGCTTCTTCCCTTGTATTGAGGAAACTCAGCTTTGTAGTTCACAATGGATTTATGAGTTGAAAAGTCATTTGTGGAATTTGGGAAGCACTACCTCCAGCACCTTTTACCAACACTGTTAAAAGTCTTCAATATGAACACTAAAGCACTAAATTTGGCTAAGCATAACAGAAAACTTTGTTGCTGGGTAGGAAGCATCAGACTACTGGTCTACAGTTTATCTGAGCTCATGGATTGCTACAACAAAGAGTAACAGATTGGAATTGCAGTGAATATCTTCATTAGCTCATGAAGGCAAGCATCATTGCAGCACAGCCCACATGTTGTGAGAGAAAATTGAAGTCTTCTATTTATTTTCATATGCACAAAAAAAAAAAAGATGTGTGTTTCTGCATATTTCTGGCTCACCCAGTAAAGCTCTGGATTCTAAAAGGATATCAACTGCAGTCAGAAAGGTGACTTGGCAGCTTGAAGAAGAAGTTCCTCTAATACATCCTTGAAGAGGAATAAATATTACTAAGTTAAACTACATCTACCTACTAATACTATTTGTGTACTTTTTTTTCAGCCACTTCTCCCAGTTTAGTGTCATCAGCAAACTTGCTGAGGATACACTCTGTACCCTCATCCAGGTTGTTGATGAAGATATTGAACAACCCCGGTCCCAGTACCGACCCCTGAGGGACTCCACTAGTCACGGCCCTCCAACTAGATTCCATCCCATTGACCATAACTCTCTGACTTCTTTGCAGTATGGGGAATAACAGGAGTTAGAAATGTGTGTGAGGTTATGATTTGGTGGCTGTTACAGAGACATGGTGGGACAGCTCACATGACTGAAACATGGTCATGGATGGCTGTGTCTTTTTTAGGAAAGAGGTCAACAAGGTGAGGTGGTGGAGTGGCTCTTTATGTGAGAGAGCAAATAGAATGTATTGAGTTGTGTCCTGGGGTGGATGATGAACATGTTGAGAGTTTGTGGGTGTGAATTAAGGGGCAGGCTGGCATGGGTGATACTGTTGTGGGTGTTTATTGCAGGCGACCTGATCAGAATGAGGAAGCTGATGAGGCCTTCTACAGGCAGCTGACAGCAGCCTCACCATTACAGGCCCTGGTCCTCATGGGGAATTTTACCTACCCAGACATTTGCTTGAAGGCCCACTCAGCCAGCCATTCTCAGTACAGAAGGTTCCTCCAATGCATTGGTGATAACTTCTTGATGCAAATGGTGGATAAACCAACTAGGAGAGGAGCGCTGCTGGATCTTACACTCACTAACAAGGAGGATCTAGTTGAAGTGGTGACAGTCAAGGGAAGCCTTGGCTGCAGTGACCACGAGATGGTGGAGTTCAGGATCTTGTGTGGTAGGAATCTATCTAGCAGGAGATCAACCCTGGACTTCAGCAGGGCCAACTTTGACCTCTTCAAGTAATTGCTAGGGGAAATCCCATGGGACAGGGTAGTAGATGGTAAAGAGGCCCAAGATAGTTGGTCATCATTCATGGACCACTTTTTCCATGCTCAGGATCTGAACATCCCAATGGTTAGGAAATCAAGAAAGGAAGCCAGCAGATCTGTATGGCTAAATAAGGAACTGCTGGGCAAACTCAAGAGGAAGAAGAGAGTACACAGATCATGGAAGGAGGGGCTGGCCATTTGGGAGGAATATAAGACTGTTGTCAGAGTATGTAGGGTGGCAACTAGGAAAACTAAGGCCTCCTTGGAATTAAACCTTGCGAGTGAGGTCAGGGACAACAAAAAGGGCTTTTTCAAATACATTGGAGACAAAACTAACACCAGAGGCAATGTAGGCCCACTGCTAAATGAGATGGGTGCCCTGGTGACAGAGGATACAAAGAAGGAGGAGCTACTGAATGCCTTCTTTGTCTCTGTGTTCACTGCTGCAGACTGTCCTCAGGAGCCCCAGACCCCTGAAGCCCCAGGGAAAGTCAGGATAGAGGAGGAGTTTCCTTTGGTTAATGAGGACTGGGTTAGGGATCAATTAAACAATCTGGATGATGACTGCATAGAGCTGACATTGAAGATTGCTATGTTTCAATAGCCAAAATTAGCCTAGTCTTAGCACTAAAATTGAAATAAAAACTAAATTTCTGAATACCATAGGCAAATTGTCTCTGATCACAGAAGAAGCTGCTCATCGTTATTTTCAATGACAAAAGGAAAGACATTTATAGAAACAATTAATTCAGTTTTTGTGTATTCTAATTTATTTCTTTGTTGTTGATCAGCTACTAAAAAGGTAGAAAATGTAAATATGGCATGGCCAGACTGTTCAATGGTCTTACTTTGGAAAGTAAGAGACATGTTATGAAGGGAATTTCATGTCTCTGAATAAGAATAGCTCCCTATGCATTTCAAAATGAATAGATAGTTCTTTAATCCTGAACTCCAACATTCAGTTTCTGTAAGACAAATAACTTTTTAGGTTCAGAATGTCAGTTATAATAAGATCAATGTAATGTCATCACAACTGAGATGATCCAAGAACTGAAAAATTCATGGGAAGAGGTAGTATCTTTCATTAGACAGATGGATACATCAGACAAGATTTCAGGCATACACGTTCTTCAAATCTTGTTTATTTTAAATGAATTTATTTGTTTTGATAGAAACAATACATTAAATGCAGTATTATAATTTAAATGGATGTAAGATAAAGGGAGTTTTAACAAACCCAGGAATTTTTAAAAACAAAAATAGCACATGCTAGATTTCAGCACATCTGGGGACCACCACAGTAAGTTCTTTTATGTATGACATGTAAGCAGATAAGGTACATAAAGCTCTTAGCTACAGTGAAGAACAATGAGAAATAATGGTCTAAATGTTAAAAGTTTGACTGTATCTGACTTATTCAACTCTTACTAGAGCCAGTGAAGATAATAATTCACAATTTCTATGAAGAAATTACATTTGAATTCTTATTTTGTCAATATCTGACAATAGTGGTGGGTTTTTCAAAGGAAAAATGTTTGCTGACTGTCATTCTCCGAAAGTATTTTTTTTCAATGTATCTGACCAGCTTTATCCATTTGTGCAAAACATAGTAGTTTAGAAATTACACTTTCAATCACCATCAGTCCAATAGAACAAAATACTGAAGTGGTGAAAAGTTTATAACTGTCTATGAATTCTGTTGGGTAATTATGCAAGATAAAAATTGTACATTTGTAGTAAGTGGTATTTACCTTCCTTCCACGCATTATTCTCTTATAGAATCATACTTTTAATTTGTAGCTTCTCACATTTTTACTGTGCAAACCAATGAAGCAATAAATGTGTTTGTAATGAAGGAATATTTCTGCCTGTTGAAATTTTAATGATAGTAACATCACAATACAGATTTAACTTCATAACTATGAGAAAGAACAATAAAACCAAATTCATATGCACTCTAACATATCTGCAAAGAAAATCCAGTTCTGAAAAGTACAAGTTAGTACTGTTAGTACTGTTAGTACTTACTGTGACTTTATTGATGAGTAGATTGTTCACAGGTTGTAAGCTCACCGTATTTTCTGATAGATTACTTATTAAATACTTCTATGTAGATAACATTGTTTTAATAATAACTTTTGTGTTTGTCATATTTATGAGCTGTTTTAGAGAAAGAAAAACAATCTTTCTCATGTGCAAAATAGTCAGAAAGCAGATATTCAAACTAATGAAAAAAAAAAAAGGAATCAGTTTAATGTCTCAGCAGTTTGAATTTATACTCTACCTGTTTCTCCCCTATTAACAGGAGCATTTACACCCTAATTCCCACTATAATTTTTGAATTTTTTCTTTTATCTGTATTCATATTTTAAAATCAACATTCATCTTTACAGACTACCTTACTTTTCCTCCTATTTTTTAAATCTTCAATGCTACTAAAGACAATATGTTCCCCTTCATTACTCTTTCTTTCTTCTTTCTTACCAGCTACTTCCTAAGTTCCTAATAAAACACAAGAGTTGCATCCAGGAACAGTAGTAGCTATATGCACTTTTCCTTGTTATTCCAGTTGAAAACATATTGAAAAATTATGATGCCATTAACCTAGTAATGTGCTGAATGGAAAATAACTCTAGATAAATGGTCTAAGTCAAGTGATGAACATTTTTGGACATACAGCAACAGTTTCTTTATCATCGTCTTCAGAGGGGGATGAGAAAATGTCAAAATCTAAATGAATTGATAAAAACACTATTCCAAGTAAAACATTATAGGAGCAACACAAACTGATTATTTCCATATGACAAGATTCAGATGAAGGATATTGTTATAATGATTTTAGTACTGGGAAAATTAGCAGCTACTATTGCAATTTGTAGCGATTGTTAATACACACTGAACACTCACTACGAAGTATTATATGTAAGTCTTGACAAGAACTAGAGAATAGGTCAAGTGCCAGATTCTGCACCTGGAATGGGATAACCTTGGTTGTATGTATAGACTAGGGAACAAGTGGCGGGAGAGCAGTGCGGCTGAGAGGGACCAGGGTATCCTGGTTGATGGCAAACTGGATATGAGTCAATAGTGTGCCCCGGCAGCCAGAAGGGCCAACCATGTCCTGGGGTGCAACAAGCATGGTGTGGCCAGCTGGTCAAGTAAGGTGATTGTCCCACTCTACTCTGCACTGGTGCGGCCTCACCTGGAGCACTGTGTGCAGTTTTGGGCACCACAATATAAAAAAGACATCAAGATATTAAGGACCATCCAAAGGAGAGCCACAAGGATGATGAAGTGTCTAGAGGGGATGTCTTCTGAAGGGTGGCTGGGGTCGCTTGGATTGTTCAGCCTGGAGAAGAGGAGGCTGAGGGGCGACCTCATTGCAGTCTATGGCTTCCTTACGAGGGGAAGAGAAGGGGCAGGTACTGATCTCCTCACTCCTGTGACCAATAACAGGACTCGGGGTAACAGCAGGAAGCTGAATCAGGGGAGGTTTAGGTTGGATATCAGGAAAAGGTTTTTTACCCAGAGGGTGGTTGAGTACTGGACCAGACTCCCCAGGGCAGTGGTCACAGCACCAAGCTTGCCTGAGTTCAAGAAGTGTTGGATGATGCTCTCAGGCACATGGTGTGACTCCTGGGGTGTCCTACACAGGGACAAGAGTTGGACTTGATGATCCTGGAGGGTCCCTTTCAACTCAGCATATTCTGTGATTCTATGACTATATGATAATATTTCAGTGTAGGAAACATGCTATGCCAGTGCTAAGGGTCATATCACTCACAGATAGAATTGCCAAGAAGGTTGAAGAGAAACAGACAGCAGAACTGGGGCTTGCAACCAGGAGGGATAAGGAATCATGTATTTAAAATGTTTAGATAGGAAACCCAGGTGTTAAGTCATCCAGCCTCTGTACATTCCTAGCAAAGAAATTCTCTAAATTCTAACTGATCTGATATTGAACCTCTCATGAAGTGATTTGGTTTCTTTTTTTGTCAGCTGTTTGCCATTTGTTTAATTGCCCATCCAGCAATAAACCCTGACAGCTTCACCTGCTTATTGTTGTGCATAGGCAATTTAGAAGGTCCTTACTAAAACAAATATCTCATTTCAATACAGTGAACAATTAAAGAGACAGTAAGAGAGTAAAGTGACAAATACTTAGTATTACAGAATAAAATTCTTCACATACAAAATAAGACTGGAAAAAAGGTTCAAAGATGTCTTTATTGTCTCCCAAAGCAGGATCCACTTCTGGAACATTTCCACTATTTCAGTTACCAAGTATTTAAACATATTTTCAAAAGTTAATTAAGAACATTATTTCATATAGGTAAAATGGTTTACAAGTAGCAAAAATCTTTCCTTACTATATCAAAGTCTTAACTAGTGAAAATAAAAAAGGACATTCTTTTCAGAATACAGAAACATACAGTGTTTCAGAGCATTCTCGATCTAACTGAAATTGGTTTCTTACTGTGTGGTGGCCTAAAAAATAAAAAATCCAACTGATTAGCAGACAGATGATTAATGTATTCATGGGATTAATACTGAAATTGCTTGCTATAACCATCTAGTCTTCCTTGATGCATAATAGGCCCCAAAATTTCCAACCAATATTGCCTCTGATGATGTAAATTATTCAGTTTGGCTTTATAGCTAGTCAATGTAGTTTTTTACCTTAGACATAGATAAAACTGCTTTATTTTCAGCAACCTTTGAAGAAATAAGTGCTGCTTTCTATGGGATAGGTATCTATATATTCATTAAATGTTTTAAAGAGCTAATTTAGATAAATGTATGAAAGGGAAAGGCTTTGATCATAAAATACTATTTTACTCTGGAAACCATCTCCTTCACTATAACATTGAATTATAAAGTTAAGGAATATCACTTTATAACATTCTATACTGTTAAGCTAAAAGTATAATTTTATACTGTTTATGTCTGAAATATTTGCACAACATCAAAATATTACATGAAATAAAACATTAAAAAAAAATCTAAATTTCTCTTTACTAGACTCATATATTAGAATGTTTTGTGACAAAGATAAAAGATTAGCTTAATTTAAAAAAATTCACTCTTGGAACATGTACTGATATGTGCAGCATTACCATTCCGTGGGAGAGCCTAAATGACATCTCTCATCTCTCCTTGGATCTTAGCTGTACTGAGGTCTAATTTCTACCTCTCTGAAGAAATAAGAATTATACACCTCAACAATATCATTTAGGAATAATTTTTTATGAATATTAGGCCTGCTCAAGGCAGTGAATAAAACTGATTTTTACAGGAGCCTGAACACATCATAGTACAGAGTAGATTATGTTAGTAAGGGACTTAAACATATACTGAATGCTCACCCACAGCCCTTAACCCCATGTATCTAAGGAATCTGAAGTTAACAGAAGGGCTACAAAAAGTAACATTTTCTTTTCACATACCATTTTCTCATTCTGTGTTCATAGATGAAAAGCTGAAGATGTACTTCCTATCCAAAATTTTTATGAATCATGTAGAAATAAAAAACTCTAGCATTATATACCAATCTGTCCAGTGCTCAACCACAAAACTTGTTACTTGGAGAAAATGAGTAGGAATCATCAGACCAGATTCTGGTTGCATACAAAACACTGCATATGAAAGGAAATGAAGTATTTTTTCTGACAGGTTCCCTCACCAGTCTCACATACCTGCAACCATGGAGGCAAAGTCTACGTTGGAAAGGTGCACATTTTGTTGTGTATTTCATTCCACATGGAGTGATGCTTCTTACATTATGCTTCTCATATGGTAAATTGAAGTAAAAGTTTATTCTTTTGCCTGATGAACAAAGAAAATGAAATAAACCATAAATACAAGAAAAAGTTTAAAGTTATAAAAAACTATATCATCAAGGCCATCAAAGATTTGGCACAGTCCCAGATCATCCTAAGAATGGAACTAAATGTGTACAAAGCCAACACATACAAAGTAAATGATTCCTAGAATAGCAGAAACTCACTAATCAAAAGATTTGCATAATAGTCATCCATCTGTATGAAGCACCATATGGCAAACAAGACTGTAATTTCACTAAATATGTTTTCTAGGAGAAACATGTTGCTTGCATTTTCAACTAAGTAAAAAAACCCAAAACCTAGGCATAAATGACTGATGTACTGAAGTGAAGGGAAACTGTCGATGTAAATATGTGGAATGCATGGAAAGCAGCGTACTGCAATAATCACACATCTGAGAAATATATTTCATGTGTGTAAGAGAATATGTAAAAAATAGTTTCAGGAAGAAGAAAATAAGTGGGCTACTGGCAAAGAATTATATGTTTAAATCTTCATAAGCTATTTTAACATAAATAATTTCAAGTTACTAACATATCAAAAACTGAATTCCAGTTTAGCTTTTAGGAGTTACATCTGTACAAACAAAATGAACACTTCAATATTGCTTAATCAGACACATTTGAAATAACAGAAAAGATAATCAAGTTTACGCATGTAGGGATAGGATCTAGAACTCTTGTATCTGTTTACGTAGATTCTGTGGAATTACTGTTGACAGATACTTCAGGAACAGAATCAAATTGTAGCCTATCTATATAAACCACATACCAGTCTATCTATATTTAGGTAGCTCTACTTCATCAGAAACTTGAGTTCACTGATTTTATAGCATACAACAATTTTAGCAAAGCAATACCTTCAGTGAGGATTTTGGGAATGTTTCAGAACTGCATGTGCACTGAGTGGTGGTCTGGTTTTAAACACTGATGAGGCAGAATTTTAGGAAAAGCATTTAAATACGTTACCATGGCTGTCATAATATATAATTCCATTACTTGTCTTTTACAAATTCAGAGACATAGAGAAATGTTAAATCAAGGAAGCAATAGCTGAATGGGCCTGTTTTGTGGATATCTTTTTATAAATGTGGTAAGTGTGTTTAGGAATCTCTTGCCTTTGAAGGAGAGGATAGGCAAATCTATTTTTGTAGGCATATATTCTTAGCTCTTTGGTGCTAGGTGCATCTACAGAAGATCACTCAATAAGAAGATACAATAACAGTTAGGAAGAGGAAGAAACCCTTCGAATCTCAAGCAATTTATGGAAATAAGTCAATAAAAGTAATAGAACAGGAAGAGATTAAAAGGTGGCAGAAACTAGACCAACTGGTTGGATCTATATAGTAGAAATGTATAGGATTTTTTTAATCCAGACTCACATAATGAAATGTCTGACTGGAACTTGCACCAAAAGAAGGTACCTTATGATAGGTCATTTTCATTTTTGGCAAAAGAGATTCTGTTGAGAACAGAGTATTTTTTGTCTCCACTAATCACGATTTAACAGTTGGAGAAAGCATTTCCTTCATGAAAGACCCTCTTGTCAGCTGACCCCTGAAGTACGAGGAACTGCCACACAAATTAAAGCAAAATTAAATTGTAAGGATCTTTTCAAGTTAATCTAAAGAGATGCTGTTGAAAACATGTGACCAGATCAGAACTCCATTTCATCTCATTGGGTGAAATCCTGTCCCACAAAGCCAACAGGAACACATAATTGTGAACTGAAAGCATATGTAGATGGTGAAGATTCAGCCTGCTGGACAGGAATGCTATAGGTGAACATCTTCCTGGTATGCTTATGCTTGGAGCTGTCGTTTTTGGTGAACCAAGAGAAGCAATGGTGAACTGTTTCTATTATTTAATGTTACTATTAGATAAGGCTAGCCAGATATAGAGATCCTAACAAACACACTAAAAAACATGGTATCTTAAGAAAAAATGTGTAAGCCTGAGACCGCTACTAAATTTGGCCAATAACGATGTTTACTAGTTACATAAAATTAATCCAAACTCTTGAATACAATAGATTACATGAGGAAAGCATTAATCTGAAAACTACTGTGGTTTTCTGAGCTGAAGAACTGAACTGACTCATTGAATAACTCACCTATTATGTTTGTCATGGCTTAAGGCTGGGCCAGCTATTAAGCAACATACAGATGCTCTCCAGAAGAAAAAAATTCTCAGATTCCTGTGTGCAAGAATGCTATTTTGCTCAAAAAAAATTAAAATGCAATGAGGTATGGAATTTCTGTATTTTTCTCTACCCTTCATACTAGTAAGTACTTTGAATAATTGTACATTTTGAGGAACTGGGATGACTTGGAAGAGATTTATAACTGGGCAGAGGTCTCCAACTTCAATTTACCAGATATCTGATAAAAGTTATTTAAAATTCTTAAAATTGTTAAAATGAATGATTACCCAGTGATAACATTAGTCTGGTTTCCTACAAGTTAGTGCCTCTACCAAAACCACTTACAACAACTTCATTGTCAGTCTCAGCAAAGAAACTAGGGATTGAAAGCTATGAAAACACAAGTGGTAAAATTGGCATGAAACTGAATCATTTTCTTACTGTTACAGTGGGCTCCTCCAGCCTAGGCTCGAAGCATAGGAAATGGGCAGTGTAGAGGAGCATACAGTGGAACTGTACCTATAGTACATCATTCAGTTAAATCAAACATGATTTCACGTTTCATAATACAATATCTCTGTATGTTCATATAAGTATGCTTTCTCTGTATGTTTATGCAAAATCTTTAATGTCTAACATAAGAGATGCCTTGGTTTGAATAATTTGAGATTATGGAATTGTTTTGGAATATTTAATTTGATTACAAAGAAACAAGAGCTGGGAATTATTTTTCCTTGATTTGTATGACACTTTCCTACAATAAAATATTACGCAATTTAAATTATTAACAAGTAAACTTTCACATATTAGCAGTATCTAAGGAAAACAGTACTAGTAGCATGGTTTTGAAACACTGACGTTCTTTTGATCTTTAACAACATTATCTTTTTAATTTACAAAACCAGAGCACAGATTTGTGAGTCATTATTGGGGCCTGCAGGTTCCATGCAAATCTTCACTTTTAACCATTTAAAGATTTCAAATATAATGCTTCTGGGGAATCCGAACAATCACAGCATTTGTTTTATAGAAAAAAAGTGTAAATGCAAGATATTAAGCAGCTTATGTGAACTAGAAATTTCACGTATTAAACTTTAGATCCTCAGTCATATCCACCACACATAAAAGAAACTGCTTCAGGCTCCATATTTTTCTTAGGTATCTTGCAGAACAGTTACAACTGTTTATATTTCTTTTTTAAAGAGAAGATGTGGATAAGGTAGTATTGGCTGGTACTCATAAAAAAATACACATATAGGGCAGGTAGGGGCTTCTATTTCAAGTCTCTTTACTGAAGGAGTCTTCAAAACTTCTGTATAGTTGCACATATCTATCATGTTCTTTTTAATGAGCTCTAAAAAAAGGTCACATTTTTGACCTCTGGAGCTCAAAGATCAAGTTATCACAGTTTTACTGTCTTGTTAAAAAATTCTGGAATCTATTCATATTGTGGGCACTATATTACCAGTGCCCACTTTTAATGAATATTGGGCAAATACTGAAGTATGAGTCAAAGTGATGTGTTGCCTACAGCCCCAGTGTCCATAATTGATTCATCTTTAAATAATTACCATATGACCTATAACCCTGCCAAAGCATGTTTTAAGACTCAAGACTCCCTGGAAAGAACTGTGTTTTATTACTAATTGGTGTTGAGAAGAGAAGATGGAAAAGGAGAGGCTAGATTTAACTGTACTTCTTCTTCAACAGTAGCATAAGAAGCAGGCGTTTATTTCTTTTTACGCTGGTCTTCACTGTTTCTATGTTTGTTTCAGGCTCACCCATATGTAACTGGGTAGCAAGACTAGCAGGCTAGTACCAGGTCTCCCATGACAAAACTGCAAACTTTGCCTAATTCTAGCATCTGCAGTGCAGCAATTTCAGTTTGCACTTTACTTTGCTTGATGAGCAGAGTTAATGAAGGTGAGGCACACACAGAACCTGAGGCAAAATATAAAAACCACATAATTATTTCAGAAAGATGGCAGTATCCATGCAGTAGCTCTGGTTTTGTTTTCTTTTGCTAAAGTACATAGACTCATGCACATTCAGGATACTGAATGTCTTCTTCATAATATTAGAAAATGGAAGTTGAAATGGTTGGTAGAACAGTTGCAGTGGGCATAAGTGAGGGAAAAAAAGGCCTGTCCAAGGAAAGGAGAATGACTTTGGGTCACTACAGCTACCTACGCTCATAAACTCTGTGTTCAGTTCCTGTTACACCTACAGATTTCATGTGTTCTCTTCTGTATGTTTCATTTCTGTGATGCAGTTTCTGATCTGTCAAATGAGAAGCAACACCCATATTTCTTTCACTTCTCATTTCTCTCAGCTCTGGCATGATTTCATTTGAGAATATAGCAATGCGAAGAGCCTGGATATCTTGTCTGATAGTTCAAATTGCCTCTAAATGGTAGCTGTAAAAAACACAGTCTTTACTTTAACTTGCAAAGAAACCCTAGTAGTGCTTTGTAATGGTTTAGAAAGCTTGGGTTTGAGCCAAACAAGAATACCAGACACTTCAGAAACTTATTAACCAAACAGCATTATTAAAACTATAATTAAATTTCACTCCTTTTGTCCAAGCTAGATGAGATGTGAACTCTCAGTGGCAATTATGCCTCATTGGTGGCATGGGACCTTGAATTTCAAGCAGATGGTTGTTTTGGACTCAAATCTAAAAATGGTTCTGCATCTCACTGGACTGACTCACCAGTGTCATTTAGAGTTCTGTTGCTATTAGAGGTCTTGGCTATGTACATCCACTTCATCCTGTGAACCTGCAACAACATCCTTAGGAGTACCCTGAAGATGTTCTCTGAGAATGGTGAGCCATGCATATGGATGTGCTTAGTAGCTGGGTACATTATTAAGCATGCCTGCACAGGCTGTCTGAGGGTGACCATAGAGATTAATATGTTAATCTGACTGATCACAACTGTTCCTAAAAGGAATACAAATAGAATTAGCTGTCTTCTGCTACTGGGACAGACAATATGACTACTGGCTATTGAGAGTTTTTCATAGATCAATAAAATTTGAAGTTAAAAGGAATCATTAGCAAGTCTAGTGTGACATCTGGTACTGAAATGGCTCTTTTTTTGTTGTTGTTAATTGGCTGTACTGAGCCAAATAATTTCTATGTAGTTAAAGTAACCTATATTTATTTTAAAATAACAGGTAGTTCACTATTTCTCTTGATAACTTGTTCCAATGGTCACTCTCTAACTGCTTTTTCACCATTGTTCTTTGCTATCTTGCCCATTTTAGTGTCATCGACATACTCTACCAGCACTGACAAACCACAAAAATATTTAATAAAATGAATCTTTGTATTAATAACTGTAAAATCCAAAACACCTTGTTTCAATTATAAATTTCAATGACTTTCTGAAATCTTTTCAGTCAGTTCTTGGTCCATCTAACACACGTATAATCATAGAACCATCTAGGTTTGAAAAGACCCTTAAGATCACTGAGCCCAACCATAAATCCAGCACTGCCAAGTCCACTGCTAAACCATGTCCCTAAGCACTACATCTACACATCTTTCAAAATACCTCCAGGGATGGTGACTCAACCTCTTCTTGGGCAGCCTGTTCCAGTGCCTGGCAACCCTTTCAGTAAAGACATTTTTCCTAATATTCAATCTAAACCTCCCCTGGCACAGCTTGAGGCTGTTTCCTCTCATCCTATCACTTGTTACTTTGGAAAAGAGACCAACACCCACCTCACTACAATCTCCTTTCAAGTAGTATAATGCTATATTTAAAATAAAAAGGTTGGGTAAATGAAGTCGTACAATCATCTACACAGTCATTATCACCAAACCTTGTGTCTCACAGAATGAAATTAAGCATTGTCCAAACTCTGCCTTGCTGGGGACAGTATGGGAAAACTAGCAAAAAATGTGTCACACCTGTTCATTTGTACTTCCGAATGGGACCCTACAAAGCACAGGGAACCCACCTAGCTTAGAAAATTCCTGCTAACAGAAGCTCTTGAGCTTATATGCATGAGCTGTATGCACATTATAGTAAAATCCACATTTAACTCTCCCTTAAAAATGGTATCTCTTCAAGACACTGGAATAAAAGATTATTTGATATAAAATATTAAAAAATAGATTCAAATATGACAGCATGACTTTCAACATAATAATATTTTCATAAAGATAATTACAGTAGATCTAGTAACTCTCTGGGACCTTACATAATTTGAAATTCTTTTTTAAGTTACCTGTTTTATTAGGAATGAAAGCTAACAGACAATTTTTCTATTATATATATGGGATATTATTGAACACTATGCTTGTAAAGACATTTTACCATTTCTACTGTACATTTGCAACTGCCAACATTCCACATCTAAACAATACAGGCACAACGTAATTTTAGAAACTGGGAGAGGAAAATACTTTATTGGGTGTACTAAAAAAAGCAAAAATCCTTTATTTCTTTCCAGGATCCTGTCATTCTGTCTAGTGGAGGAAGAAAAATAGATAAAGACCTTTTAATACTAATGAGAAAAGTGCTGTTGTGAGAAGAGCAACAACGCTAAGCAAGAGAATTGTAAAAACAGGGAAAAGACCAGAAATAGCACTGTAACTGTAAAGCATGCCATTGATTTTGGGGTAAAAAAGGAGATCAGTTAAAACTGGAAATAATTTGTGGCTGTGGATGTCCTCTATATATGTACCCAGCACATGTCCATGATAAAGTTCTTTATGATAATGCTAATTAAACTGAAATCATTCTCAGAAAATAATATAAAGTTGGAATCCCATTCAAAACCCAACACTTCACTGGCTACTTTGCTACCCAACACCAGAGGAATTGGTTGACACATGGACCCAGGAATAATTACAGCAGCAGATACACACTCCTTAAGCATCAGAGTTCCACTTATTTTTCTTTGCTCAGGACTTTCACTAGCTGCTACTATCACAAGACTGATTCGCTCCCTCCAATTGAAGTACATAGCTGTGCCTGTTTTAACAAACATATTTTTAAGGAACGTCTTTCTCTTTGTGATAGATCTTCCGTTTCTGCAACAGGTAGCTTGTTATTTTAGGGAATATTTTTACTAGGAATAAAAAAAATTGCCAAGGGAGTAAAATTAAATGCAGTGTGAGGATTTGGAAAGTGCTTTAAGTCTAAACTCTTATTATCTACTCTATAGAATTAATATGTTACGGAACTTTTACATGAAATCTGAGTCAAAGTCTTGGATATTTTAATGTGCAGCTGTGAAAATGGAGTCGTGTGTTTCCCAGTTCAGGGCAGTATTTGTTAACCAACTGATTTTTGTGCATATGCTGAAGTACCAGTATAGCTGTTGAAGTTAATATATCTCCGTCAGGTCTAAGTGCATCACTGATTTATCTATATAAAGGTCTATAATTGGAATATATACTTGTGGAAAATTTAAAGAACTATTTAAAGATCAAGATCAAAGGCAAAATCCAACATAGATATCCGCTATGGCAGAACATTTTCATGTTTGCTGTTTTCTCTAGCCAGCAATAATGAAAGTGAGGTGGCCAAGGTTTGATTCCTCTACCCAAGCAACTAGATACCCATTTACAGCTGATGAATTCTGGCACAAATCCAGGTAAAGAATGAATTTATGTTCAAAACTGATCAAGAAAGGCTTGGCTTTCTGACCTCAATAAAAGCTGGTACATCTGAAAACTTCTCCAGTTTTTACAACTGCAGCAAATGTCAATACAAGATATTTACAACCCCGCATCATCTACGCCAATGTCATAATTTGTCCATTCTGTTACTACATCCATGAAAGCTGAAAGCCAGCTCCCAACTCAAAGACCTTTCATGGCCCTTAAATAATGTTCCTGCATAATAATTCATAAATAGAAAATTACTTGCTTCACTGACAGCATTGTTACTTTGTCTTTCTTTCAGGTACTAATCCAACGGAGAAACTTTGTTCCTACATGCAGTGTAACTTTCATTTAAATTCTGAAAACTGCAAACAAGCAGCCAAGAAAAAAAACACAAAACAAAACCAAACAAACCAAAACCTCAAACCAAACCAAAAGAAGATCTGTTTTTCATCTAAAGAACACTTAACAAATGACAGATACTTTACCATGTTTCATTCGAAGAAAACAGCATTAATAGACACTCAGGAACAAAAATTTGACATTTGTCTAAAATGTCTACTCCTCTTAAGTTTTCTGGTCAGTTCTGTTGAGAACACCACATTTCACTTCTGTGAAATGGAAGAATGGCATTATCTCTTACAGAAAGAGCTTTGTGACGTGCTGTTGAGAAGTACCATACACTAATTAGGTATTTATGGAGTTTCCACTGCTCATGCTCCCCAGAAGAACTGTACCTTATTCTACCTTGTTTGGTTTAAAAATGCTCTATCTTCAACAAACGTTTAAAGGCCACCTGGCCAGTACAAGTGCAGCTTACCTCCTAGCCATGCTATTTTTCTCTATGCACATCTCTATCCCATTTCTTCAATTTCCGTTTTACTTCTGGTTTTCTCAGAAAACATCTTCAAAGTCTGGGGGAAGTAACATTCACATGACAGAAGAAGTTTCACAGTCACCATGTAAGAACTGTCAAAAGCAGATTGAAAAAGAGGCTTCTAAACTTTTAAAGAGGATTCTTAATATTTACATATACAGGATCATTTTCAGAATGAAACAGGATTTTCAGACCGAGAGTGTGTCTTTCCCTTTACCTCAGCTTCCTGTTTGTAATGTGGTTGTTGTAAGAGTCAACCTTTTCCAAGAGAGCTCGAGTAGTGGTGTTCTTGAAACATAAGAATCAACAGAAGACTTGTTTAACTGAATTTCTGTTCACTTCTAAGTTATGCCTAGACCCTCCAGAGAAGGGTACCTGAGGCTCAGTCATAGTAAACCATTAAATAGATTGTTCACAGATAAATTTCCTTCTTAATCTAATCCATCTACAGGCTGGTAACTGGCTGTGATGTAACTCTCAATGTAATTTAATTAAAAACAAAATGTAACTGTAATGCACTGTCAATGTAACTGTAAATAACTAATGTAACTGCAAATATCCTTATTCATATAACTCTCTCAACTTCTTGAATACGTCTAAGCTATAGGCTTTGGGTTATGTTTCATGGAATGCATTTTTTTTAGACAACTATTCTCTGGCCCAGGCCAAAACAAATATAAAAAAATATATCGTTTCAGCAAAATGAAATCCTTTCATTCAGTTCATTCATTACTGCCCCTTAGCTTTACTACCCTCACCAGATGAAAAAATGGAATTATAACATCTTACATTCATAATAGGAACTGGTACTATGTATCCTAATATTTACCTGCTTCTTAAACTAGAGAGTCCTCAGCTTTGCAGTCTCCTCACATATGGAAGTCTAACCAGGTTTGCTCCTGTTTCCTTAAGTTCTTTTTAAACTGGAGAAATCTAGAGTACAAAGGCAGAACTTACCTTTGATTCACACATTTCTAAATGTGTTCATATTATTTCTTCTATCCCAGTCTCATTGGATATTTTAGTGCTCTTTGAAATTAATTTCACATTCTAGTGAAAACTCACCATTAGCACTTATCTTAATTTGATAAAAGATATCTGAAACCCAAAAAATTATTTATTCTAATTTGTATTAGCTTATCAATCATTGGGCAATTACCAATCATTACTCCTAGCTTTATCGGGAGCCTCTGACTCCTCAAAACTTTGTGTGTAACTAAAATAAATAACATTATGTCATTTGTAAGTATTGCTACTTGATTGTTCATCTCCTATATTGGATTTTAAAACCCTTAGGCATTTGCTTACAAGTCTTCTGAAAATTAAAAATGGCCCAATTTTTCTTATTCTTCTATTCTCATTCACCACTGTACAGAAATGCATTTTAATTGATAGCTAACATCATTGAAGTTTCTCAAAAATGTTGCTCTAAAAAGCCTTCAAACATCTTGGAAGCTTGACTTCAATTAGTATTTCTGAAGTACTTTGGAACCGTAATCTTTCTTGAAAATAGACACACCTATGTTTTAAGGCAATGTCACCATAGAATTATTAAGGTTGAAAGGGACCTCTTGAGATCATCTAGTCCAAACACCTTGCCAGCTAGGTTGTCCAGGATCATCTAGAGTTAGTTCCTGAATATCTCCACAGATGGAGACTCCACAAATTCCCTGGGCAACCTGTTCCAGTGTTTGATCACTCTTAGAGTAAAAAAGCATTTTCTTGTCTTTCCACCAACATTCGAATAGCATCTTCATTAAAGGCAAGTTGCATATTGAAATTAATTTTCTAATTTAAAGAAAAAAAAACAGCAAACAACACACACACACACAAAGGGGGAGATGTACAAGCTAAGATAAATCTTAGCATTATTTTGGTACAAAATTCAGCAGGTCTTGGATGAAAAGTATATTGGAAACTACTGGATCTAATTTTTCTGTTTTCTAAGCATACTCATCCAGTTATTCTACAAGCTTGAGCTGTCTCCTCTGGGAGACTTACTTTGCTATGTTTGTATACAGAGCTCATTGTTTCAAGTGTTCTGCAAGTCAGATTAATTAAAGTATTCATCCTGTTTATTTCACTGCTGCTGAATCAAGGTAGATCTACATCTTGCAAGAACATAAGTACCTTACACTTCTACTTTTAGAGCAGATTCCACACAAAGTAGTTGATTTTCCTCATAGGGACCAATTATAGAATATGAAGGAAAATTACACTTATTCACTGATATTGCACCTTTAAAAAGCGCAGCAGAAACCGTAACAGAGGAAAGATACAAAGATACTTATTACTAATTTTTGTTCCTTGCAGAAGTTGATAATGATACACATATTCATAATGCTTTTGTTAGAACACTGATACACATTGGAGAACTTTAGTAAATTTAAAACATTCATTGAAATTTGTTTATTTCTCTCTGTAAACCAGATGTGAACTGTGACCAGAGAGTCTTAGATCATCTTCAGCTTGGTTTTCCATTCTTAATCCTTTTGTTTTCACGGCTGAAAGGAGGAACAGTAACTTTGCTGTTGCTGAACTGTTCCTGTTCAGCTTACAGACAGGCTTACAGAATAGGTGATGCATGTTTAAAGAGGCAGCAGAGATATTTGCAGGTAGTTACAAACAGGATTACAGGAACTGCCCTTAATCACAGAAATGGAATCACCAATGGCTATGCAAACAGTCTCAAGACTGAGGAAGAAAAGCGAGCAATATTACTATTGACAAAGATTTTCCCTTTGATTTTAGGCAATGTTGTGTCCTGAGTAACAGGAATAATTTGGGTTTTTTCACTGATGTTTTGTGAGCATCCCTTTTTACACACAGTACTTTAAGAATTTAAGTTTGTCATGGTATTAAGTCAGTAAGGCCCTGCATTCAGCAACAACGCTGAGCAGATGCTCATTAATTGAACAATTTCACTTGATGACTCTGAATGAAACAATGAAATTGGAATTCTTTCTTTAAAAAAGAAAAGAAAGCAATATGTAATCACATAACTGAAGACCCTTACCAAATGGATAATTTGAAAGTGGCTCAATTAAACCATGTGGTAAATTCTTCCTTGATTGCTTAACTCTGCAATTTTTATATTCTTTTAAAATAAATGTTGCAAATAAAGTTTTTCCAGGTTTTTTTAAAAAATCAAGTACAGGTACAATAGTATTCAAATAACTTAGAGTTGAAATCTATTCTATAATCTTCTATAATCAATTGAGCTAACAGAATATATATATGTGCATATATTTTTATATATATTAACAACTTTTATCCTTGTGTGTGAAATTGGAGCACTATAATGATATCACAAATTCCTGCTGAGCAGGGGAATACAAACCTCAAGAGTCTTGTGATTCCAAATTATCCTATATTTTTGGGTGCAAATTTCCGAATGTCTCCTGTAGAGTTCTTCCTACTAGCTTTAGATTTCAGCCCCTTGTCATGATTTTATTCAAGTCATAAATAAAATTATTCTATCTGTAAGAACTACAAAACACCACATGGATGACAGGCTAGAACTCAATTTACTTTGATCTCTATTGTTAAGTAGCCTGATTTTCAGTAATTCTTATGTGTATTATGTGAATCAGTTTCATGTAATAACAGGCATACATTAAAATAATATTTTGCAGTCCTCCATTATGTCATGATCACTGTACAAATAGTTAAACTCTGTAAAAGCATTTATGATTATGATATTAATGTGCTGTGTATGGCTGGTGAGAAACGTCACTTTGCAATAAGGAAACTGAGGCATAAACAGCACAGCAATTTGCAAAATAGTATGCAATAAGCTTTGGCAGGTATATAATCCACAGATCTTCTCACTCCTCTGACAGGACAATAATTCTAAACACATTCTTTGATCTGTGTGTGTTAGACACACTTAACATAACTTTCTAATTCAATGGTGTAAAAAAAATGAAAAAGGCTAATATTTAATTTGATGGATTTTTATTATGATGGATATTTTACTTTCAGAAATTCAAAACCATATTTAAAGACAGTTAAGTGAAAAACTGTACTGTAAGTAATTTTGTTTAAGCGTTAGAAAAAGAAGCTTTAAAAACACCCACACAAACACAGTCTTTTGAGAAGTAATTCAGAGACAGAAACTGTGGGCAAACTGGATTCTTGCTAAAAGAGAACAGTATTATTTCAAATGCTCATTTTCCAACTAACTGAAATAATTTAAAATCTGTGTTAATTTTACATTGCAAAAATAAACTTTTGTTATGCTTTACATTTTTTATTTTGTGGGGTTTTTTTAATACTTTCCTTCATAGTCAATTCACATTTTTAAATTTACATTTCCTTAGGGTAAGCTATATTGTATTAAGGCATTATTACAGAGAAAAAACATTTCTAGCTAATGTTACAGGAAAAAAATCAGTCTACAAAGAATTTAAAAAGTTTCAATATTTCTCCTAATATTCCTTATATCTGTTTTTTCTCCATCTTTTCTTTTCTCATCTTTTCTATATTCCTGGTTATTATACCATAACATGCCATGAGCATGCATCTTTCCTTTAATTATTTTTTGTACTTATTTTTTCATCTACACTTTTACTGCCTGTTGCTAAGCAACATGCATAACATTATGACATACATTCATTTATCTTTGAACATGTTCTACTTCCTATTTGTGTCATTCCTTACCAATACTTTATCCCATTCAATATGGCTTTTGATTTCCACATTTTTCACAGCTTGTCCAGAGTAACTTGCCTAATATCTATACAATTTTGAAAATAATTCCTAAACAGGAAATACAGTTTTAATACTCAATGTTGATGCTCTTTTTTCCTTTTTATCTCTATTAAAGTAAAAAAAAAAAAAAGATGATACAGATTATATTCTGTATGAAGAAATGTATCTATTGACTTGAGCAGAGGTATGAAATCAAGAACAGAAGGGAGAGAAAGGCTACCAAAAATGGACCTGCAGGAAGGACAAAAGATGACATGAGTTAGCATCTGAGATGGACCTTGTTTCATAAACATGGTGGGGGCTTGGAGGTAGAAAAATGTGTAAATTTTATGTAGGTAAGACACGGGAGCAAATGTAGGACTTAAAACATCGTGGATAAACCAATTACTTCAGCACTTAGGGAATGCAAGGCTTTGATCCTGTATATGTCTTGAAAGCTACACAGAATAGCAAACAGATCAACTTTAGTAAGCTTTCTCTGAAAGATTTTTAAGGCTTACTATATAGACATCACAGGTGTCTACTCTCAAGGTTTTATATTAACACTAAAAATTGAACAATCTTGGTTATAAACTATTATAAAATATGAAAGAAATTCAACAACCTGCCATCCTTCAGCCTACTCCAACTATTCATTTTTGTTTTCTTACATTCATTCAGAGTCATGGAATAGTTTAATAAATTCTCTTTTAAAAGCCAGACAGGGTTACAGCAGGATATAAAGGGGTTAATAATGTCCTAAGGAATTAGTCTTGCCAAATAACAGATGCTGTCAGCATCAATCCAATTTCCTCTTTTAGAAAAAAAAATTACTTAGAGGAGCAGAAACAAGATGTTTAGTGAGTAGAGAAATAATGAATCTAACCTTCTATAGATTTGCTTCATCCACCTACCACAATAACCTGATTTCTCAGTGACTTCTCACTTCACAGTACTTCCAGTTCCACCCTTTTTCAATACACCCTTTTCCTTTTCTATATTGTTTGACTGAGTAAGAGGCAGTATATGCCACAACCTGAAGCTTTATGTATGTTCAAAAACTACATATATGTACAAAATAAGTAAATACAGGCTTAACAGAGAACCTGCTTCTATTTCTCAGAATGAATAAATAGCATGTTTTCTGCCTCAGCTGGAAAACAACAAAAGTTGCTAAAATTTTAAGCTTTAGAAACTTAGGATGGTTTAGATTTCTATTTGTCTCCAGTTTAGTTGAAACTGGCCAATGTATTAAAAATAATTAAGGCAGGATAGAAATAAAGTTTTAATACATAAGACTGATTTCCCTAGAAAACCAGAATGGTATGTGATGATCAGCAAGTTTGTCATCAGCAAAGGCTTCTGTAACTCTGCACTGAAGTATAACGACTGACCTCTTAAATCAAAACTATATTCAAGCACCAACAAAAGTATTCTGTACACCTCTGTGAAAGTATGCCAAATGGCACCATCAGCAAGCAATGCACAAGATGTGTGTCTCCTGAAAGGCAGTTATATGATATGTTGGTCTTGAATCACTCTTTTCACACAAAGAAGAATGCTTTATTCTTTGGCATGGAACTTTATCTTCATCTAGTTTTCACATTTGTTCCAAAAATCTTGGTCCATTTTATACATGTCTTTGTAGGACTAAGAAACATTAAAAGGGGTGAGGAGGGAGGAGAAATCAACAGTTCCACAAATACTACAATTTGTACTAAAATTTTCTTTAATATATGATATCATTCATACACAAGCATGATTTAGTGCATGTCCATGTTCTAATGATAGTCCTTCTCTCCCAAAATATTCAATGAATCTATAATGTCAACAAACTTTAAATAAAACATTCTACTTTCCCCATCTTATTTGGTAGGCCTCTGGCACTTAATAAAAAAGCACAGATGTAAGAGAGGTCTTTTATGTACTTCTAAGCAATCTGCTTAAATAGGAATCTCTTTGTTCACATTGTGTTTCATTGTTTCACTTTGGCTCTTGCCAACTTCTTTCTTCTGCTGTATCTGAGGATACCATCTCAAACCAAAATAAATGTATACTTTTCCTCATTGTTATTCCCTCCAAATCAGGCCCTGAATATACCGATCAACAAACTCTTCCTAGACCATTATGAACAATTGACAACACCAGCCTCAGCAAACAAGCCAGCCAGATCAGAAAACCCATACCTCTCTGGTCACCAAAGGTAAATCGCAGTTGTTCCTGATTGTGGCTGGACATTTGCCACCATGCTGAATTTTCCTGAAGTTTCAGAAGGTTAAACCAATTTAATCTGAATGACCCTGAAGACAACCAAGAATGCTTCATGATTCCCCATTAATGCTGCAGTAGTAGATAAAAGTTTCTTTAATTTTCTTTCTGGAAGGCCTCCTACTATCAAGACAAGACTATGAAAGAGTACACATGAGACTAGGAGAATGTATATGGTATCTTATTACACTGCAAGATCATGCAGATTTTAAAATTAAATAACATTATATGCACTAAATAAGCAGCAAATGTATATATGTGCCTCTGTGGGCTTCATTATGCACTCAGTTCAGCAAGATAACATCATTTCAATTAATGCCAGTGAAAAAATCCTAAACATGTTTCATAAACAAATTTAAAAAATTTCATAAATTTTTATGGGACTGTCACCAGGTTTCTTGACATTATTAATTGACCTCTGCACTGAAATTATCTTTTGTTGCTACCAAAAACTATATTAATCAAAGAACAGAAAAGATATTTTCAACTTCTGTGTAGGCACTTAGATTTTCTATTCCTAAAAGTAAAAGTATAAAACAATATAAAGGACAAAAACATCCAAACTATTACAAATAGCCATTACTATGGAGAACAGTTAACATGGAAGAACAGTATTTTCCAAACCCATTAAATTCTAACTACTGACACTGCTCGGGGAAAATCGATGATCTCTGAACACCAATAATATTAGTTACTTGAATTCAGAAGCTCTAGTCGCTAAAATTAATACCCTTTAGGCATACATATGAAGTATGACAATTATTTACTTTTTTCTAAGTGAAGGACATCAGCATATGTAAAAGGAAATTCATTACCAGAAGGGGCCAACTATAAAGCTTCCATTCCCAAACAGTCAGGATTTAAAAAGTATAAAAAGAGGAGGAATGAGTCTGTGAAACAGAATGGCTGTGCTATATAGATATATGAAAATAAGCATAGCACACATTTACTAAAATTAATCTTCAGGAAACAAGAACAACACTAAGGTGAGGGCCAGAGAACAAATTGGTTAATTAAATACCTCTGTGACTCCTTACTGACCTTTTTAACTAGAGTAACACTCATGCTCAAAAATTCTACTCACAGTAATGTATTTATTTTCACTAATTTAGGTAAAGAATTAACATTGCAATTTGAATTGTAGTGCATACAGTGCACATACCTTACTAATGTTCCTGATGGAAGAACAACCCACCATATCAAAGTTCCTCATGGCAGATAAAGACCAATAGAAGGAAGAAGAGAATTTGCTGTGAAATTTGTGGTGTAGATGTTTAAGACAAACAGCTTAGTATTTATTAAATGAAGCAATAGACACTGTAAGTTACGGTAGACAAGATGAGTCAAAACTATCCGTTGAGAAAACAAGGGTTGTTCATTTGCTCTTTTCCTAAAATTATTGGATTCCATAAGAGATTAACAGTACTAGAAGCTTACAGGGAACAAAGACACACACATAAAACACAGCAGACAGGCTGACTAGGAATATACTAAAAAGAAAAATAAATAAAAACAATCCTTAACACAAGATAGTTATAAAAGGATCATCACTTTTGCTTTGTTAAATGTACTTAACAGTTGAATTACTGAGGACGTTGCTCAATTTCTCAACAGTGAAACTGTATTCTAAGTATGGAATTTGGTTTAATTTCAGCAAAGGCTCTTAAATAGCTTGGACAATAAGACTTAAAGAATCATGAAGGACTTGAAATAATTTTTTTGTCTGCTTCTGCAGGCTATTTGGCAATACAGAGTGATAGTCTACCCTGACAAGAAGATCTGAATTTGTTTCCCTATGATTTTTTGAGTGTAAGAAGTATGAATTTTGCGTGTGTCAAGAACTTACACTACTGTTTGCAAAGTGAGCATGTATTATGATGCATTCTTCATACATAATGCTGACAACAGGCTCTCAGTAGACAGTCAATCAAGTAATTGATTGAAATATCATAACCAAGCAAAACTTTGGTTTTGTTAAAATTGGTTTGCAGTTCCCAAACAAATTCTTTCATAATACCTATAAGATTCAAACATTTAATCAAACTCTGTAAAGAAAGCACTTTAACTGGTATAAGAGACTCCACAGTGGGTAAAAACCACAACCCTATCAAGCTAGGAAGTCTTGGTGAGTTCTAGACTGTTAGCAGAAATTTGGAATTGGGGAAGGAAAAGAGGAGGGCAATCTCTGCTTCTGAGCTAACCAACAGTCTGGATCTGATATCAGCAAAATGTTTTAAAGCTTTAAAACCTATAGGTACTTCATTATTAACTAGAAGGAAAACATTGTGAAGGAGAAACAACCGTGATCCAAATTGTTGAATTCATGTCTCAGACATTTAGAGTTTCTTAAACACATGTAATGATTGAGAATAGATTGAAACACCTGTAATAGTCATACAGCATATACATGACATTTTGCATATCAAAATAGAAAGATTATGTCATGCCGAATAGTCCTAACAAAGGACATTGAACGTTGGCGGTACATCAGACTTCGACGGAAGGCTCTTCTGATCATTTTATCTGGATCCAAATATAAATAATAATGAGAAGGGGTCACATAAGGTTACTCAGATGCCATATCACATGGTGA
Organism: Aegotheles bennettii; assembly: GCA_013398125.1. Lineage (NCBI taxonomy): Eukaryota > Metazoa > Chordata > Aves > Caprimulgiformes > Aegothelidae > Aegotheles > Aegotheles bennettii. The sequence goes on along the minus strand of VZRW01008703.1, from coordinate 37,121 downwards.
TAGAATTGGAAACTTAAACCTTCAACAGCCTTGGCTAGGCCGTGAAAATAAATAAAAAGAATTGATTAATTCTTTGATTGAGTTACAGTTGTTGTACAATTCTAGAATACAGAACCTGGACAGGGACAGTTCCTGGATGAAATGGAACTGCAAGTTTCATACAGGAAACTAATAGCTTGAATTATTGAAAAGTTTCTAAAACGTATGACTTGATTCCTAGGGGGAAAAAAATATTGTTCTACAGAAATGTGGGAATAACAATAGCATATCTGAAAAATACACATTTCCTCCCCCATTACCTGACTATCACAGTGGGAATCATCAGATGTTCCAAATAAAGAATGACTATGGAGCACTTTACTCACTAACAAGTTTTTTTCCTATTCTTAGTTAATAACCAACAGAGACAGAGAAAGAAAATCAGAAAAAACCCCTGTGAATTCGTAAGGATGGGGTGGGATGGTATGAAAGAATTAGAAATTACAGGACTTTCAGAGTCTAGAAACTAAAGATGAATGGGGTGATAAATTGTCTTGAAAGATCTGTTTTGCGAAGAATAAAATAATTTAGTGTAAATCAATTACTTTTCCTACAACTGCTACAGTACACAAACACAGAGTGAAGAAATCTGAAGCCACAATTTCTGGTCACGTCTGAGAGAAGGAAGTCTGGAGTGGGGCAATTAGGGCCTTTTCACAGAAAGCTCTTTTCAAACAAAATAATAATACAAGAGGGTATGTTTCTCCAGAATATGTGGCAGGTAAGTACCACAAGTGCTCAAGGATGATATTAACAAAGGATCCTAAATGGCCAGCATTTTATTTGGAATGTCTAAAAATTGCTCACAATGACAGGAAATTGAATCCTCTTGACTCCACTGAATCAATGGATTGAACAGGGCTTTCTCTGCACCAGCTCCCTGGGAATTACACTGAACTTCCATGTGAAAGCCACATATGATCTTTCTTATGTTTCGAAGCACTGTATTTGCAAGAGAAAAAACTAGGACAGTCATACAAACCACAAATCCACAGAAAGGTTTCTTCAAAAGAACTGATTATGAGTTAACAAAATCTGTTGATTCAAACTACCAACAGTTCAATATTTTGAAAGGTTATCCAGAGCACATCAGTGAATCAGTCTGTCACTCTTTTAGCTATATTGATCCATAACCAAATAGTCACACTAGACAATCTTTGTTGGGAGAAAAGACCCATCATTTGTTACTATCTTTTTGGCATAGGACACATCTTACCTAACGTAGCCTCAGGCCTGATGCAGACTATGGACCCACATAATGATATCCATCCAACCCTATCTAATGCAGAAGAATCTTTTGCTTTGGCACACTGACTTCTTTTTTACCACTCCAGTTTGTGTTCTATGACAGGTGCATATGCTTTTGAGTCCTAAGGTCATTTTCCAAAAACATTAGATAGTCAGTTCCATAGCTCTATCTAACTGAGATATATGCCACAGGTCTTAAAACTGTGGAGGTGTTGCATTCTCAAAATGTCCTCAGCACCCAGAGAAACGCAGCTCGTTCTGTAATCTACTGCCTCTCATATGTATTACTATTTGCTTAATGGTAACTCATAAGATCTTTGGGAAAGAAACAATATTTTGCTGCGTATTTGTATATTGCCTAGTGCAATGTGTGACCCTAATTCTTAATTGAGTCTCTAAACTGCTACTGAATATCCTGTGGCTTCTGAGTTTCTTGTGCTGTAAGGGAAATCATAGAAGCATAGAATCACACAAAATTCTGGGTTGGAAGGGACCTCGAGATCAACTGGTTATGTTAGATTAGGTTACCCAGGGCCCTGTCAAGCTGAACATGGAGTATTTCCAGGAAGGGAGACTTCACCATTTCTCTGGATAACTTATTCCAATGTTAATTCTCAACAATGAAGATTTTTCAGACAGAATTTCCCCCGACATAACTTGTATACATTGCCTCTTGTCATGATACATCATGGTGCTATGCTGAGACCTGTTTTACAATCGTATGTATTTGTGTACTGAAGGCTCTTCTTCTCTAGTATCATCAGTATACCAAAACACAAGATACAGCACATGCTCAAGGGTATCTCTCCTCTTATTTTTTCCAGGATTCCATAATTGAAAGGGAGTCTTCTCTTGTCATCAAAAATTTTTAGAGAATTTGCACAATGTACAAAATATTTGGAGGAAAAATTCGGTGGATGCATTTTAAAAATTCAGAAATCATCTTGGATTATTAAATCTTTCCAGGATTAATGGCATTGTGCTTTTCAAACTTCTGAGGGAAATATTACAAGAAAAGAATACAGTAGTTATAAATTGTATTAAACAAATAATTCTGTGAATAGTTGAGCTAATGACACCTGATTTCCTGTAGACTTAGATCTTATGATTGACTGACTTTTGAGTCTATGATTAAATCTTTGTCTGAAGCTTCTCCATAGTTGGGTCTTTCTAAGGTCTCACTACCATGTAGACTCTATGATGTCTGTTAATACTCATTAACTCACATAACAGCCTTTCCTCTGCTTACAGCATCTCTCTCTTCATCTTTGTTCACCTATTTTCACAAAATTTGCAGAAATGAAATTATTTATTTGATCTCAGCTCTTTGTGATATTTTGCTGAAATCAGTCTGTAAGTTCCAAAGGTATCAGTCAGAGGACACCCATTATCCTACAAGTCTTGTAAGAACTCAGTTAAAAAACTCACAGAAATTCTTGTAGAGCTGAAACACAAACATGTCTATAAACTTCAGCCAATTCAGCAATATAAGGATTACTAAGAACATGTACATCATTTAAATGCTATTAATAATATTTTATCCTTAATTTAAACAAAATTCTGAAGATGAAATAAAGGACACTGTGCACTTATGTCATGAACAGTACATGCTGTCAATTAACTTCAGAGTATTTATTAAATCAAGTAATAACTTAATCTATCATGTTAAAAACAAACGCTATTATCACGTATTTCTTTAAACTGGCTATTAAGTTTTGTTAGGATGTAATATTACAGTATCCCCTTTTCAATTGTGTTGCAATTCTGATACTGATTAGTTTTCTTAGAATGCAGCAGAGATTGTAAGAAAAAAGGCAAAATCTAAAACCAAAGAAAATTGGCTAACAATTCGACAGAAGGCTGGTTTTTTATTATGCCATAGACTGGCTCATTTTTATTTTTGTCACAGTTTTTCCCTACTATAAATGGTCCCTAGACTTAGTAAACACTTCTTTGCTACTGCAGAGTTGTTGCTATTTATATTATCTGCTATTCACACTATATTATTCTACTATATTCAGTGCAGGTTTTGCCTTAGTCTTTAATAATACTGATAGAACTTGAGCTGCCCGGTCTCCTGTGTTGGAGGACCGCAAGTGTGGCAACAGTGACTTTCCATTTGTGGACACTGAAATTGTAAGGGACCAGCAGTATCAGCTGAATGTTCACAAATTCATGGGTCCTCATGGGATTCATCCCAGAGTTCTGAAAGTGCTAGCAGATGTTACGGCAGGACCCCTCTCAATCATCTACCAAAGATCTTAGTAGCCTGGGCAGTCCCTGCTGACTGGAAGCTAGCCAAGGTTACACCAGTCTACAAAAAGGACATGATGGAAGACCCAGGGAAATACAGACCTGTTAGTCTAACCTCAGTTCTTGGAAAAACTGTGGGGAAGAGTATACAGGATACTATTAAAAGGCATTTAAAGAATAATGCAATCATCATGCACAGTCATCATGGGTTCATAAAGGGAAAGTCCTGTTTAACTTGTTTGATATCCTTCTATGATAAGGTCACTTGCCTAGTGGATGAAGGGAAGGCAGTGGATATAGTTTTTCTGGATTTTAGTAAGGTTTTTGATACTGTTCCTCACAGCATCCTTCTGGACAAGTTGTCCAATTGGGGGATGAGCGGGTTCACAGTGTGCTGGGTGAAGAACTGCCTGAAAGGCAAGAGCTCAAAGGGTTGTGGTGAATGGAGATACATCTGGCTGGTGACCGATCACCAGCGTTGTTCTTCAGGGTTCAATCCTTGGGCCAGTACTGTTCAACATATTTACCAACAATCTGGAAGCAGGAGTTGAATGTATCATTAGAAAGTTTGCCAGTCATACCAAGCTGGAGAAGCCTTGCAGAGAAATCTAGATAGATTGGAGCACTGGGCTATGTTTAATGTGATGAAGTTTAACAAGTCCAAATGCCAGATTCTGCACCTAGGACAGAGTAACACCAGGCACAAGTATAAATTGGGAGAGTGGCTGGAGAGCAGCCCTGAAAAAAGGGATTTGGGAGTGCTGGTCAAGAGCAGACTCAATACAAGTCAGCAGTGTGCCAGGACAGCCAAGAGGGCAAACTGCATCCTGGGGTGCATCAAACACAGGACAGGCAGCTGGTCAAAAGAGGTGATTATCCCACTGTATTCAACATTGATATGGCCTCACCTTGAATACTGAGTGCAGTTCTGGGCCCCACAATTTAAGAAGGATGTGAAGGTCTTTGAATGCATCTGGAGAAGGGCAACAAAGCAGGTGAAAGGGCTGGAAGGAATGTCCTCTGAGGAGCAGCTAAGGACTTTGGGTTTGTCTAGTTCGGAGAAAAGGTGGCTGAGGGGTGACTTCATTGCTCTCTACAGCTTCTTGAGGAGGGGAAGTGGAGAGGGAGGTGCTGAGCTCTTCTCCCTGGTATCCAGTGATTGGACTTGTGGGAATGGTTTAAAGCTGTGTCAGGGGAGGTTTAGACTGGACATTAGGAAGCACTTCTTTACCAAGAGGGTGGTCAAACACTGGGACAGGCTTCCTGGAGAGGTGATCAATGTTCCAAGCCTGTCGGTGTTTAAGAGGCATTTGGTTAATAATAATTAATAATATACTTTAACTTTTGGTCAGCCCTAAATTGGTCATGCAGTTGGACTAGATAATTGTTGTAGGTCCCTTCCCACTGAAATAATCTAATCTAGTCTAGTCTATTCGCTAAAGTAAAATAAAAAATAAATTCAAATATACCTGGTTTTCAGTTTATCAGCATACAACACAGATCACACTTCAAATAAAAGATGCAGTTTATTTTGCTAAAAATCTTTTACTCGTAACACTAGAGAAAAATCTACTTCTAATAAAAAGTATGCTCTGAAAGACTTTAAGGAACATTTCCCCTTCAGGGTAGAGGTTCAGCTTTGGATGAAAATGATCATGAATTGTTGTCATCTAATGGCTTTTTAATAGTTTATTTGAAATTAATTTTGTGGGGTCAGCCTTTTTCCCAGTTTCTATCATCCAATGCAATTAAAAAATAATCAGCATCTGTGTAGGTAGTCTCTGTAAAGAGATCACCAAACTGAATAAATACAAGCCACAGCTAGAAGAACTGACTCACATTTGAGGCATGTTGGCAGGTGAAAAAAAAGATATCTGTGCTGCTATTATCCCAGATGTTATTCATAATCTTTTAAAAATTAATCTTTGATGCTATGAATTTGGTCTATTTTATAGCTGCCACATTCAACTATATGTCACAGTTTTATCCCATCTGAAAGTAACTGCCTTTAAAAGAGAGCCCTAAGGATAGGACCAGCTAAGCACTTACTGTGGCATTACCACATTTTAATAAGTTACATTACCACGCATGTATTATGGTAACTGATCACATGCATATCCCTACTCCATGGCAATGCAAAACAAAATGGATTTATGGGAACTAAAGTGCTTCATCTTAAAACAATTTACTCTGCACTTCAAGGACCAATGAAAGAAGGGCAACGTAAACAGCAGAAGTGATAACTAAGAGGCATGAACCAGTGACTTATTTAAATTTGCTAACATAATTGTAAATACTTGTTTGGACATGTCATCAGAAACAGAAAAAGCACACATTTTTCATTTAAATAAAAATCTAATTTAAATTACTAAGCTTAAAAAATATTTTAAAATTTATATCGTGTAGTATGTTGAACTATTTAGAAGGAATGAGCACATAAATGTGTGACATATTGCATAACACTAGCATGATAGGTTTTGCTCTCAAACATGCAAAAATTCATAAGTGCTTATGCCAAGTGTTTTAGCAGTCCCTTTCTTTTCAGATAAAGTGATACACAAAAAAGTCAAAATTTTAAATTAATTTTCTGTAGAATTGTTAAAACAGATAGACCTGTGTCATATCTGCTAGAAATTATTTTTTAAATTTTTTTAGGATGATTCAGTGTCACATTTATTTATAGTGAAAGCTCCTTGTTTTCACTAGGTGTAAAATAGATGTGTAACAGCTGACTGCTCCATAGGAATAGTATGCCCTGATCCTGCAGGATTTAGCTAGTGATGTTTTTTATTAGACAAGTCTTAGAGCAAAGGAATAATTTGAATTTACAGGAATGGAGTTAATGGCTGGAATGGAGTTAATTTTCTTCACAGTAGCATGAATGGTGCTGTGTTTTAGATCTGTGACTAGAACAGTGTTACTGACACATGAGTGTTTCAGCTGCTGCTGAGCAGCGCTTGCGTAGCCTCCAAGCTTTCTTTTTCCCACTCTGCTCCCCTAGTGTGTAGGCTGGTGGTGGGCAGGAAGGTAGGAGGGGACACAGCTAGGACAGCTTACCCAAATTGAGCAAAGGGATATTCCATACCATATGAGATTTGTGGCTCATGCTGTAAAGAGACTCATAACATCACCTATTGTTGCAATAAAAGAAAGGTTAAGAGAGTAGAGGCCAGTCAGCCTGGAGAAGAGAAGGCTCCAGGGAGATCATTTTGTGGTCTTGCAGTATATAAAGGGGGCTTATAAGAAAGACAGAGACTTTTCACCAAGGCCTGTAATGACAGGAAGGGGGAAACAGTTTTGAAATGAAAGAGGGTAGATTTATATTGGCTACAAGGAAGAAATTTTTTACAGTGAGAGTGGTGAAACACTGGAACAGTTTGCCCAGAGAATCTGTGGATGTCCCCTCCCCGGAAGTGTTCAAGTCAGGGTTTTGAGCATCCCAATCTAGTGAAAGATGTCCCTGCCCATGGCAGGGGTGTTGGACTAGACAATCTTTACAGGTCCCTTCCAACCCAAAATATTCTATGTTTCTATGACATCATGCTTGACAGTAAAAGCTTGAGGAGAGGACAAGGAAGGATGGGATGTTTGTGATTATAGTGTGTATCTCCTCAAGTAACCATTAGGTGTGCTGCTTTCCAGAAAGTGCCTAAGCATCTACCCCACCAATGAGTAGTGAATAAATTTTGTATTCTGCTTTGCTTGTATGCACAGTTTTGCTTCACTTGTTAAAGTGTCCTTATGTCAACCCACAAGTTTTCTTGCTCTTGCTCTTCTGATTCTCTCATCAAACCCACTGTGTGGGCAGTTAGTGAGTGACTAGGTGGGTGCTTAATTGCTGGTGGGTTAACCCACCGCAAGTAGCAAAGTATGTTGTTTAAGTACTTGGATTACAAAATTAGTAACAGAGTTAAAGATTAGTAAAACAAACCAGAATTAATTATTAAATTACCCAAGAGATACATAAGTCTCTAGGTGTTAACTCAGGATACTCTACAAAATGTTTTCAACCATACAAAGTATCACCAATTGTGTATTGGTTTCCTGTGTAATGTATCAGCAAATAGGTACTGCCTTGAAAAGGAAGAACTTGTGTTAAGAGTACAGCTTGTCAGTATAAAAATAATTCAGTTTGACTCTTGTTCCCCTGAACATACTTAGTACTTTTTTATGTTATGAGGATCTCCTTTTATTTTTCTGTTCCTTTCATTTCTTATAAGGGTGAAACAGAGTGGGTTGGATTTTTGTCCACCTCACAAATGCCAGCTAAGGACAGGTAGGAAAATCTGTTGGATTATTTTTACTTTCTGTCTTCCTGGAGTGAAATACTGGTTACAGAAAGAGTCTTAACTCCAGTCCCTGATAGGGCATTTTAAATAGTGATGCTGAGCCAGGTCCTTTACACTTCGATATTCATTCTGGTTTACCATCTTCTTTTACCAGTTCTAGGGCAATGGTATATTATTTGTGGGCATGGGACAAGCTTTTAACCCATGATTTGAAACAAAAGGTACATACACTGATATGCATGGGTAGACAAAAAAATGGATCTTTTCTATTAGAGATGGTTCTCAAGAGATAAAGAAAAAGACTTGTACAGGTGATGAAGTGTGATAATATGAAAGGCTGCAAGACAGTTGCTTAAGAAACAAGAACAACAAAGGAATAAACTACTGCAGGCATCACTAGAGCTGGAATGACATTGTACTGTGTACTATGTTTCCATGGCAACTAGCCATAGGAAGATGAATGTCTCATATTCACTGTGCTCTGCAGCACATGTCTATAAATCAAACTTGCATAAAAGAGCATAAGATTTCTTCCATGGGGTTGCTCTGAAAACCAGGTTATTTTCTCATTACTAGATAATTACATGAAAGAAATACGAGACAATTAGGTCATTTTTTTGTATGGAAAGTACCAATACATACAGAAGTACTAATATACCTCCTGTGTGTGTGATTCTTTCAATCTAAAGGCACAGCAGCATAAAATGTAGATCATGAATGCCTTCTTTTCTTCCTTAAGATCTGATTTATGCTTGGTAGCTTTAAAAACTGTATGAGACTTTTCTGTCCACTTTTAGTTTGTAAGACATTTTTCATCATTTATAGGTTCACTCACATTCACATGTGACTGGTTTTCAGCTTACTTTCATTCCTATTTCCATTATCATGGTCTAAGGATTTAGCATACAAATAACCTATTTTTTCTAAACAAATGGCACAGCTAAGACAAATATTTTTGCAGCAGCAGTAGTAATTAATGATATTGTAAAATTTGAATATGACATATTCAGAACAAAAAAGGAAAACTGTACTTGAAGTATTTTTTAAAGAATTTGAATCCCACTTTAAAAGACACGTTCAATTACAGACAGTCATTTATCACAAATTATGATTGCAAAGGACTCGTCACACTTCATATCTGTGGAGCTACACACAGAACAGCAGCATTATTATAGAGAAATTCTTCTGTGTGCTACCCATTAAAAAGAGCCTCATCAAGAAAAAACACATAATCACACCACTTACTTTAGCAGATACTTCTGCAACTCCTGTGTAAAGATGTTGAGTTTTTATGGTACGATGGCATTTTAATCAGGTGCAGATGAGGTGCATGATAAGCACTTGAGTACTTTATTCAATATAACTGTAGTACTAGCTCAGAAACAATAAATGTAACACTAGTGTGGAGGCAAGATTATGGTCAATAAACTGAAAACTCACCCGCATTTTGCAAACTTTAGCAAGAGCTAACTGCAGTATATTAATGACATTTGTAGGAAAATAATCCCTCAGGAGAAAAAATGCCTACATTAAATATTATTTTATCAGTATGAGATGTAAATGTATTTATGTTTGATCCTATTCCCATGGAATTCAGAAAGAAAAAACAAGAAAACCAAACCACCCACTTACTATACACTTACTATACTTAGAAACACTGCTGAATGAGGTGCTTTTTTCTTTCATGAAATAGAGCATTTAACCACCCCATTCTGAAGCTCTACTACCAATTCAAATTAATTCACTGTGTTTTTATACTTTCATAAAATAATATATGATGTTAAAGGAAAGCAGGCTTATTAACTGTATGTTTCATAGCCCTGTATTCCAGTAAATCATTGCTAGTAACAGGCCACAAACTCAGTCTGAATTTGCTTGACCTCTCTGGAGCTTTTACTTTCTTTATCTGTAACAGCAGTTCTTTCAACAACCAGGTGGTTATACCTACTTCATTCTTCTTTTCTCTGCACAGTATAAATATAACTTCATATAAACAGTAGTAATAAGAATTTCTTTCATGTAAAATGAAATATTTACAAGCTTAAGATAACAACATAGAGAAATATAGATGCAGCATGACAGTAGAGGTCTTTAGATTTAAAGACATGGCATATAGAATAGAGGAGGACAGCATGGGATGTTAAGATACAGGCCACAGGCTAACATTGGAGGACCAAGACCATAAACAACTCACCAATGGTCAGCTAAAGAGATGCAGACACAGGAGCTGGAAAAAAATGGTTTTATGGATGATAAAGAGAGTAATAAACAAATATCTAAAATACACAGTATGTGCTATATATAGTAAATTTGGATGCAACATGGGCTTGCAGATCAGTGAAAAAGAAAGGTATAAACTCTGTTGGAAAACATGTAAAAATGACCCAAAGTGGATGCTAAAGTGAGAGAGAAGAAAGCTTCAATCTGAATATGATAGTCCTCCTAACGAAGAAGTCAGGATAATGGCAATTAACACTACCATGCCTGCCCTGAACCTGACCACCTCAGAACCAAGAGGGACAGAAAAAGGGATAGATACAAGGAGGTGTATAACACATTCAGCTGCATTGAGATTTTTTGTAGCATAGTATTCTTTATTTCATTCTTCTTTCTTTTTTTTTTTTGTACATATTAAAAATCTGTATTAACTAGTAAATTAGTAAACCAGTACTACTAATAATTCTTTGACTAGACTTCTAAGATTTCTATATAGTAATAATAAATTTTGGCTTTATGTGTCAATCAGGTGTCTCCTTTGTAGCCATAAAAAGATTTTGAGCATAACAGTTGTACAGGTAGGTTAGAAAAATAATTTGCTATTCTTTAGCTTCTTACTATATTACATTAAATATTTTAATACTATTTTAATATTAATAAAGTATATGAATGAAAAATAAAATAATTTCATTTTCAAGCCTCAGGTTTGTTCAAATCAATTCAACATGTATAGATGCCTCATTACAAGGATTGTGCACACCTACAAATCAAGTCTACTTGATCTGAAAGCTAAATTACTTCAGTGGGGTCCTTCATTTTTAAAGCAAATCAATTACTGATACTCTCCCTTCCTTGTGTTCCTCACAGCTTGAATACCCTTGTTTTCATTTTTGCATCTAAGAATATGTTGAGAATTACACCCAATAGCAGAAAATAACTCCCTGCTCTGTATGGTAAGAAAAGAAGCTAAGTATTCTGCATATGCTTTTAACTTTTATTCCTACTTGCCTTGCCTTCCCTTCCCTTTGACATCTGTCTCTTGTGACATTAACCTAGCTTTTTCTGTAACTTTTTACTTCATTTAAAGTATAATAAAATAACACATGCAACCTTCCAAATTAAAGAAACCCACAGGTACCTGACATGGTTTGGAGACAGCATTTCTATGAAAGTGAAAATTTCATAAATAAGCATTAAAATCCCTTTTCAAATAACAATTTCACAAATCTCTGAAATATACCAATTAAGCTTTTTTTTCATCTCAATATGTCGCTACATTTTACTTAAGATTCAGAATGCTCTTTTGAGTTGAATCTCCCAGTCTTCCCCACTGATTGTACTATGGTTATCATCACAGAGTGATCAGAGTATACAAACTGAATTCCTTCCAGGTGAAACTAAACTGAATGATGTGCTTCTGCATGCACCCAAAGCTCTCCAACTTCCAGTGATCATCCAGTGTGTTGACCAGACTAGGATTAGTCCAAGTAACTCTCTCAATGAATGTCATACAGATACTGCCTCCCCAATATAAACACTTTGCTCTACAGACCAGATCCCTATGTGCTGTATTAATTGCTAATACAAATACAGATTTAGAACTCGCACTCGGTCAGAGTCATCACACCTGAAGATGCTAAACACTTTACATGTACATGCATTGTAAATTATTTTGCTTAACACAAAAAACTTACTTTAAAACTATGTTCAGTCCCAAAACTTAATTCTGATCTCTGTCCTAAAAAAAGGGAAGAATAAGAAACATATCTACAAATACAAAATTATATATGATCTGTTTGTTTTAGCAATCCATTGTAATATGGATTTTGTGTCACAGATACATTGAAGCTTCTGACAAACATCTACATCCAAAATACTTCCTCTGGCCTGTTTTTAATGCAGTTTTATTCAACTGCACAGCTCAATTTAGGACAAAAGTTTCAGCTCTGTTTCTCTACATAAAGTTCAACACACAGACTAAGAGTTAAAAGAAATATCCAAAAAGGATTTGTACCTAGAAGATGTTTTAGAAGAACTCTAATTTCAAATTACAACTCTGAAGACTTCCATGAAGATTTGTCCAAAAAAAATCTGTATTACACTATACTATTGTGCAATTTCTTTCACGAGTAGCCAAAGAATCATGCAAACTTCTTGAAAAATAATTTTTTCTATGTTTCCTTCAGGTTTCATACCTCGTTCATAAATACACAATCACAAGCTTCATTTGCTGGACTGTGATAATGCTAACACTAGAGCTACTGTTGATTGTGACATGTCTTCTTTACTAAATACAGAGTATACCATAATATTTGGTTGAACTTTCCTTCATTTATAAATTCATCATGATTACAATTTAAATTCAAAATTGGGGAGTTTCATTGACAGAAAGATGGGCCAAAAGTTTTCAGAACTATTTTACAATATGCTTTTTTACAATGCTTTTCTAACCTGAAAAGCATTCATATTCAAGAAGAACATTTTGATCATTGGACAGAAAAACTGACAAAGGCCCTTCAGAGAAGTCCTTAAAATAAAATATAAAGGAGAACACTTCAACCTATTTACCTACATTTTCCTATTAATTTGTTGACAATATACCAAAACGTGATAGTAAAATCACTTGGACATCAAGAAAAATATACCACATAACTTCTCAAACCTTCTTAAAATAATTACTATCCTCAAAATATATTACATCTTTAGTGCAAGAACACGAGTATCCATCTAAGACATTAGACACTACACTTTGATTTTGTTATTGTATGCCAGAGGCTTAAATGATGTAGAGATCAATTCCCGTTCTGCTATAATCCTTTGTACCACAACCCCATGTAACTGTAAAAAAGAAAAACAACCCATAATCCAACCTCACCTTTTAAAGATGGTGCTCAGCAAGCTATCTGATGCCATGTCTTCAAAAGTGAAGGACTTCTCCCAATGACTGAGTTACTTCCAAACAAATCATTCACATGACAAAAAGAAAGTTTTACACTTTGCGGTGCAATGTCTTCCAAAACTTTTAAAAAATAATGTTTACTGGCAACCGCAGAGGTAACATCAATTTTTTATGATATGCAAATTACCCTCAAAATTTTATCCTCTAACTTCTGAGCCAATCTCACCTTGCAAGAAATCTCACCACTACTTCCTCGCAATATGCACTATAGTTTAACTGAATTTTTCAAGAGACAGCTCTTGAATGCAGATTTCCTGATTAAAGGAGGAAAATGTAAAAGTAAATAATTTTAGACTTCTTAAGGAACAGTAGAGGCAACAAATTGATTTCTGTATCTGGTAATATTTATTATTTTAATTAAAGTTATTTTTATTATTTCCACTTCTACAATTTATACTAATTATTACATTATTTACACGGACTGTTTATATTTATAATATTTATTATTAAAGGCACTGAAACAGTAATGTGTTCAAGCTTATATCTTTAATTTTAGTATCTAATCATTTCAATTAACTGAAATATACACGACAAAAAGCCTACTATTCAGGAATAAATACCTCTTTGTTAATCTTACTTGAAGGCTTTAACCATGATTCCTTCAGATAACTTAGCAGGTACAGAACTGAAGGTTTTCTTGAAGTCTTCAAAAGTGAAAAATCCTCTATTTTTAAAATCAAGAATAGGCAAGAGAAAAATAATTTAATTAAGGTTTTTTTAAACTACTTAATACACTTACATTTCCATGTGAGCTAATCAATTCACATTTCTGAAATGACTATACACTCTGTAAGTTACCATATTCACAAAATATTTTACAATGGCTATATTATATATGAATATTCTAAGATTTTATACTGATAATTCCTTTGCCACTGTGAATCTTGTCCATAAGTACTGTGCCTACAACACTTACAACTCTCTTAAGTTTTAATTATAAAAGTAGACATTTTGAATTGAAAATTTCAGATTGTACAACTTTGAAAATATAGACTAAAATATGCAAAATTATATTTCAAATCCATCACTTTCATTAACAGCTACTCTGAGCAGTGTTTCAAAAATTCTTTCATAAAAGAATAAAGCACCTCAAACAGGGCTATTGCAGATTATATGCAGCAGATAGCAAGACAAAAAAGAGCACAGTGCTTAAAACAGTTAAGTCCTTTGAAATAACTCACTACAAATAACAGTTGAAAAGATACTTTTAGTTCATGGCAAAAAGCTGAATAGATACTTATCTGATCAGTCCAACATCTGATCTGCCATATGTTTCACTTTCCCTCTTTTCAAGGACCATAGTCCTGTATTAGGTCAGGAAGAAAATGGCAAAGAATCATCTGAATGTCCATCAACTCCTGATGAAGTTTTCCTTTTTTTCAGTTTGGTGATGAGAGATCCGCTGTTGTTTACTTCCCAACAAAAACGAGAAAAAATCCTTGTTGCTTTGGTTTCCCTTCCTTGGTCTATCATGACAAGTAAAAAAGATCTATAGCCATCACCAGGGACAGAAATTCATAAATTATGTGGCATAAATGAGTGGAGATATATGAGTAGGAGTAACAGAGAAATAATGAGGGGTGGTAACAGCAGTAGGTAGGGTGAACGGCTAGAGATTCCTTTTAACAGCTGGAGGAGTTCAGAGTACAACAGACAATCCAGAGATACCATCTAGAATGCTGCAGACTATTGACCCTGACTTCACTGATGGAAATATTATCATGATCTTTGTTACCCTGGTACAGTTTTACTTAACGTTGCAGCATCCAGGATATCTCATCTTAACTTCTTTGGATTTCCTTCAGGTGTTCTGTTTAGCTTAATTGTTTTAAATTAAATTAATACTCAAAATTTTTAGGATAAAAAAATTACCTTGCATATCAAAGCTGTAAATATTTGTTTTGTTTCATTACTGTATAACTGTGCAACCTTCTTTGCACTCATGAGATTTAAAAACTTCTAAAATAATAGACCTAGAAAATTGCAAAATATAAATAAATCTCCTTGCAAAAAAGTCAGTTTTATTTTTCTCTTTAGAAGTATGTATGACTGTGGTCTTGAAATGATGAATAATTTTAATTATATAAATAGACACAAAAATAAAACTGAAATAATAGTCTTCAAAGTTAGATCATGATCACGCAAATATTTCATTATTGTTTACATTTTCTTAGACATTTTCTATACTTGGGTCCAATGCTTCTGTTTATTTCTACATTTTTCTTCCTGTTACCTGCCATCTCATGTTTCTTTGCACTGGAGAGAAACATGGACTTTTTCGAAGTCAATAGCATTTGCACGCCATGGGTAAAGATCTATGATGCATAAACAATCTGTCTGGCATCATTCCCAGCAGTGAGAGAACTCTGAAATTATTCGTTACCTCAGATTTAGATTCCTATGAAATTTATATCAAAATGGAATGTAAAACTGGATTGGTGGTTCCTCCTGCATGCTATATGAAATTCTTTATTTGTGCATTTATCTTACACTTTTAATGAACTGAAAATGAAAGACATTGAAATGCAAACCGAGTTTGTAAGTACTTAATTAACCATTTCATCTAAAATCAAAGTAAAACAAAAATCAAGAAACAAAAATCTGCCTCTCCAAACTTCGGGCCTCCCCATGAAACATGCAAAAATCTTGATATCAAAATTATGCCGATACGTATTTTCTGGGCAAAAAAATTCCACTTCAGCTCAATATTTAAACAGACAAATATTCCTTTCTCATAACTTTCTAATGCATTAAGGTAATTTTAAACAATTTAATTTTCTTTAGAAGGCAACATGACTGTATCCTGCAGGAATTTCTCTTTCTCAAATAACACAATAAAAACTCTGCACTCTCTTTCTTTTGATTCATTCATATCCTATTCTTTCTGCAGTGGTTCAAAAGCACAACTCCTTCAGCTCCACCTGCTGTCTTGATTAAAATCTTAAACTCCAAGTTTATGGATTTCTGGTGTTTCTTTTCTTATTTCTTGGAAAATCATGTATTAAGAATTGTCATAGTCTCAGTTCCCAGGATTAGAAAGACTTGCTGCTTTCAGCTGCTAGGTTCTGCCCATGCACGATTTCTTTAATAACAGAGGTTGTCTAAACGTACTAAACTTGTCTGAATGACCAGATTTCCATTCAATTGGATAACTATGGAATTGAAACCATAAAAAGCAATATAAGCTTTCTATCCATTTATTTTTTCTCTTTCAGAGTAACACGCAAGCCTAGAAAATTATAGTATAAAATTTTCCTTTTACAGAATGACTCCTGTAATAGAGTGCCACCTATTCATTGATCTTGAGGCTTGGCAATTTATGTGCTACTAGAGCAGGCTGTAAAGATATCTCAACACACAAAAAGGTCACCTTAAAAAATACTCAAGCCAATTAAGTATTAACAAATATATAATCTATCTTTATATATTAGTTTATTGCTTTTGATTCAGGGATCCATATGTGGTTGTTCTCTTGAAAAAAATCTGAGTAAAATCTTTATTCTGCATCTGTTGTCTAAACTAAATATTTACAAGTAAAGGTGTGGTTTAATGAATGTGGGTCTTGGCATCAATGCTAGAATAAACAGAACCAGCATCTGCAATGCCCTTCAAATGTATTGATACAAATGCTTGTGGGGCCATGTGACAAAAGGGATGAGGGAACTTATTGATAAAAGCAACCACATTTTTTTGCCACTTCATTTTTCATATAAATAATTTCTTCAGTAAGACTTGTCACATGACTCCAGAAACAGATGTATGGGCATAATTGATAAGGCAAAGGACAAGAAAAAAAACAGAACTGTATGACTGGGAGGGTTGTTATAGAAAGAAATATTTATTGAACTGTAACATAAGACTCCAGTATTTACCCAAGTAAATAGTGGAACAGTACCAAAAAGCTGATAGAAACTTTTTCATCACTTACCAGCTTGGACACTAAAAATTACCAATTACTTTTCTCTATGACAAATCTATATAATGTTGCTGTCAAGAAATGCCACTTTGAGAAGCAAGAATAAGTTCAAGCTAAATGTAACATACAAGCAATAAAAATATTACAAAACTAAATGGAATCATATGATTCTCTTCAATATCCATGGACCACTCATTCATAGAACCATAGAACTGAATCATAGAATTGTTTGGGTTGGGAAAGACCCTTAGGATCATCAAGTCCAACTATTAACCCAGCACTGCCAAGCCCACCACTAAACCGTGTCTCTAAGCACCACATCTACACACCTTTAACTCCAGGAGTGGTGACTCAACCACTTCCCTGGGCAGCCTGTTCCTGTGCCTGACAACCCTTCCAGTAAAGAAATTTTTCCTAATATCCAATCTAAATCTCCCCTAGCACAACTTGAGGCCATTACCTCTTGCCCTATCACTTGTTACTTTGGAAAAGAGACCAACACCCACCTCACTACAATCTCCTTTCAGAGGAGAGTAGAGCCCAATACGGTCTCCCCTCAGCCTCCTCCAGGTTAAACAACCCCAGTTCCATCAGCTGTTCCTTCTGGTCCAGACCCTTCAAGAGCTTCTTTGCTCTCCTTTGGATGCGCTCCAGCACCTCAGTGTCTTCCTTGTAGTGAGGGGCCCAAAACTGAACACAGTATTCAAGGTCACTCACCAGTACAGGGGGATGATCACATCCCTAGTCCTGCTGGTCAAAAAATTTCAGATATAAACTAGGATACTGTTAGCCTTCTTGGCCACCTGGGCACACTGCTGGTTCATATTCAGCCAGTTGCTGAACAACACCCCCAGGTCCCTTTCTGTTGGGCAGCTTTCCAGCCACTCTTCCCTGAGCCCGTAGCATTGCATGGGGTTGTTGTGACCCAAGTGCAGGACCCAGCATGGAGCCTTGTTGAAGCTCATACAACTACATAAGTTATCATTAATCTACATCAGGTTCTTCAAAACTCTTGAGAGGCTAAGCCTCAGATTTTTCAAGTTTATGAATGAAAAAGGAGTAGAAATCATGGACAGATAGGCATTTGCATATTACCTGAATTTCATGGTCTCACAGAAGACATTACTGAATCCAGCTCCACCAGGAACACAGAAGAATGCCACAGTAGTTTTTTACAGAAGCAATAAAACTGAACTCCTGTAGGATTTCCATTTTAATTCAATAGTATGTGATTTCACTAAATACCAATCTCATAATAATATATTACACAACAATATAATCTATGGCATTTAAGTAAGAAAATAATTTCTTCTAATTAAAATAAAACCACCTCTTTTTCATCCCATATACTAAGTATATATGTAGTCCCAAGAGAATCCTTATCAATATCCAAATCTTAAACTAAGTATGCTTAAACAAACATGCTTAACTTTATACAAACAGATTGGAGTTCAACTACACACGAAGGAACTGTAATATTCAAAATCAATTTTTGGAGCATCAAACCCCAAATTTGTTATTTCCTTTAAACAATGCACAAACTTTCTGTTTTAATATTCAGATTGGAGACCAGCTATTTCCTGAAACCTAGTTTGATCAAAAATCATTTGGTAAATATGTCTAAAATAAAAACTTTAATAAAAAGACAGAGAACAAAAAAAACGAGAAGGAAAATAAAAAAAAAAAACAAAAAAACTGTTTGCGTCATCTAGCTTCTACAATTGTTCTGAAACAAATCCACTACTGTCTCATAATACGTCCAGTGTATCTCCTTTCCTGTCTTTCCACAGGATCTTACCTCACAATTTTATCTAACACAGGACTGACACATGTTGATTAGCATATTACCAAGGCTCACTAGTACTCACCAATATTAGTTCGTTACCAAGATTCATTACAGCAAAAAGCTAAACAACATGATGAAAACAAACCAAAAAAAACTTTTCAGAACTGAATTAGGAGCTGAACAAGAGATCATTGGAAAAGATCTTTGAACAATATAATAACAGAAAGGGACTGTATAACCAAGAAAGCACAGAGGTCCACTTCGGGCTACATTTATACTGCCTTTGAGCACGACTGAGTGCTCATAAGTTCAAACTCTCACATCTGTGTTATCAGAGTACAAGACATAGTTGCAGCACTGAGACAACTCATATGGGAGAAGACATGTCAGCAGCTTCTAGTGTAACCTAAGAATACTCCATTCATGAGAATGGACACCCAAGCACACTGTGACCAGTTAATGCAAGACTATGTATTTGTCCTGCAACACTTTTAACGTAGACTGTCAGGCATACAAACACACTAGGGAGTCCTCTTTAGAAAGCTCTGATAAGATGTGCCAGAAGGGCAGCTGTAAGCTGTAAGCAGTCCTGAGCTCAGACTGCTTTTCTGTACCCTGGATGTCTGGGTGCCCTGCTGCTCGCATCTTGTTCAGCAGCAGATGTGGACCTACTGGTTTCCTGATATCAAGGTATGGAGTTGGGTCAAGGAAAACACTGGACATTTCTGGGAGCCTGACCTGCAAGGGATGGTGTAGAGAGTGCTTTTAGTTAGATCTAAATGTAACAGTACCAGGAATGAAACTTCAGCTGAGGAAACAACATATTTTCATGACTATTCATGACTACTATTCCTGCAGTACCCTTTTCATGTGAAACACTTAGCACCTGAACTTGCAGCTAAACCATCTGAACGGTTGTTGAAATGGGAGAGTGTTTTAGATAATTTCAAATAATTTTTGGGAAAAGAGGATCACTGAACCAAACTTTCAGAAAAAAAAGAGTCACAAACATGATTTCTACAACGCTGCTAGTTCCAAGAAATTATGATTTTTATATGCTGATATATCAAATACACATACAGTACAAGTCCAACAATCGTGTTAATTTCTTTCTATTTTCATGTTTTCCTAGTTATTTGTCTCAGCTTAATTTTAAACACTAGTAAGTTCATAATCTCTATGAATAACCACACAAAAATAAAATTTTATAAAAAATAATATAGAATTGTTACAAATTATTTTGAATAAAGAAGTGGAGTAGCAATGGGATTCAAATTCTTAGGTCCCAGCTTCTCCAGTAAGAAGTTCGTTAATGACATCTAGTGGGTAAAGTTAGTATTACTTTTAATTTATAGAATAAATGAAAACATGACCAAGTAAAAGATTCAGCAACAATTTACTGAAAATGCAGGTGCTTGATTGCAGTTGATGTCGCTATGTAATTGCCATTTCTACTGAAAGGTTTATTGCAGTACGTAGCATAGCTGATGAAAAAGTTTCACCTTAAGTAGTAACGCATGCACAACATTCCCCATTTCTTAGAAAAGCTCTTGAAAGTATTCTCCTTGCCATGGCTGTTCTTAGTGACTTCCAAAGAGGTACAAGGGCTGTTATGATAGCCTCTGATTTTAATAATTTTGACAACAAAGTAAAACGCAAAATAACATGCTCAAGAATTGAATCCTAGAAATCAATTTTTAGGATTGTAACTTCAGCATTTGGTTCCTATCTGGTGCACAAATTTGTGTTCTCAGAACTAGATCTTGCAAAAGCAAAAGGCTTGCCATAAATTGTATTTATGCATGTTAGAAAAGCCACAAAGAAAAGTATCTGTCTACCTAGGGATCTTTTAGTCCTTCACAATGAGCAGTCACTGGGCAAAGAGCAACAGCTGTTGGAATTGGGCCCACTTAAGGAGCTAGCAAAACCACTAGATAGAATCACTCCTGGAACACACGTTTTTAATTAATTTTTGTGCAGCTGTACAGACAAAATGGTCTACAGCCAGGTGGTCACATCACTGCCTAGGGGCACAGCAGGTGTGACTTGGCACCTTTTCAGGAAGAAATAACTAAGCCTGCACTTCCATTCTTCCCAGGAGTCCTCCACTTCTCTTTCCAAGAAGGAATCAAGTGACTTATGCATGCTATTTCAATGCCTTAAGCATGTTTGGAGTACTTCTCCTGGAAGAAACATTTGGGGAATTCAACAGAACAGGTAATTTTTACATAAAGTTAAAAATAGATAGAAGATAGATAAGGGGCAGCTGAGCATTTTCAGATTCATAATTCAGCAAAGATTCACTTTAGAAGTGTAAATTATTTTTAGATCTGGCCCTAGCTCATTAAGAAAATGTTGACCCACACCTGAAATGTATCAGAGATTACTACTTTCTCAGTTTAATAAAGCATTTATATGGGTTTTACTTTAAAATATCATAAACAATTTTTTTTATAACCTTGTTAAGATTGTTTTCCTAAAACACGTATTTAAGTAGAAAAAAAGAAGTCACAAATGATCCTCGCGGAAGAAGATTGCTCAAACTGGAGAAGACAGACAAATCATAACTTCAATGCTAAATATACTTTCTAGTACATTGGTCAAGCTTGTATTGACATGTCATGAGAAAGGCAAACTCACAGACACATGTGTTTTTTTTCTTTTGAGTTCATCTGCAGTACTAGAGTAGAAACCTAAGTTTCAGAACTACATTAAGCCATACAACTTATCCTGTATCTTCCTGTGAGTATGCAACACATGATTTCTCTCAATAAACCTTTCTTTTGATAAGATTTTTATACAGCTATAGATTTATATTAGAGAATTCAAGACTAAAAATGCCCAACTGTTACTTGAAACCAAAAATAGCTATAGTTTTGAGAATACATGTTTATTATTAGTACATGTGGTAGTTTCACATATACTGAAACCAGTGAGTAAAGAAATGGCATGTACCACTAATAAAAAACAATATTTAATGAGAAACAAGCTCAGTAAGTCACTTATTTCATACATCTTGTACAAGTGAAATACAGTGCACCTTTCTGCTCATCACAGTCTACAGCAGGAAAGGTAGGAGTTTAAATTTTTCTTTTGAAATAAATACCTCCAGATAAGAAAAACACTAAAAGAATCTGTAGGTATTTCTGCTTACCAAACCTACAGTAATTCACTCCAGTTAGTGCAGACCAGTCAGTACACACAGTTCTCAACAATGAAACATCTATATAAGCTGGATCTTCAGAATATAAATGGAAAAATACATACCTTTGAGAGTTTATAACCAAACAACACTACTACAGCAACTTTTAAGTCTTCTCTGCTTAAACAGTCTTTGTTACCTTTATCACACACTTCAAAAGCCTAGAGAAAGAAAGTAATTAAGAAACAATAAACCTGACACTGTATTTTTTACTTTGAATAACAGTTATGGGAAGAATAAAATAGGCACTTGCTGAATAAACTATGCTATTTAAAAAAGTTGAAGATTAGTCACACCTCTGTCAGTTCCAGCAGCTGAAAATGGACTGAGTCCATTTAACTTTAAAATTTTGCCAAGTTTAATTTTTCCTACTTCTATGTTTCATGTGCTTATTATGAAAAGGTTTTTTTGCAAACTTAGAATATATGGTAGAATCTTCTAAGAACCAAATTACATTAAACTCATTTCTGCAAGATCTTGATTTTTTTTCTTGAGAAAAGCCAGGCAACTTCAATACTCTCAGTTAAGCCCCTGCATGGACAGGAACTAGGGGAGCCTGGAACACAAGCGGGGTCAGGAGCCATCAAAGGTTCCGATGTAGTTTTAGAAAACAAATACTGCTTCCATAACCCCTGCCTAGGCAGGGGATTTTGCACACAACATACAGAAACATGCGACTGCCTGAGAGCTGTTGCTGCAGAGGACCTCGAGCAGGGGTTGATGAGCAACCACTCCACCCCAGTGCTGAGGAGCACCTCCAGTGGCTTCAGGAGGAACCCCTGCGCGCAGCTCCGCAGAAAAGCACTGGCAGGGTTACACAAACAGGCGGAATTTCAGTAAGGCTTCCCTGGGCACAGCCTGCCCGTTTTATCGCCTGCCGGCACCGCACACACCGCCCGCTCTGCCGCCGCAACGCGCCGGGACCCGGGGCGGGGAGCGCCAGGCAGCTCCGGGTGCTCTGCTGCAGCCCTCGCTCCGTGGTTCATTCCACACCTGTTCCCCTCCCGCTCCCTTCCTGAGGCCGTCACGCAGTTATCTCATTAGCAGGGCGCTCCAGACGCGGTAATTAACACCGAGCTGAATGAACCATTATGCAAATACTGCACCTGCCCTAAACCAATACTAAGGTCAAATAACGCGACTGCTTTGCCGGTTTAGCAGCGTTGAGAGAGATGCCAGAGCTGCTTGAGCGCTTCTCGACACCCGTGTGCCTCTGGGAGCCCGGCAAAGCCTCTCAGGCCCCCGGGCAGCGATGGGACGGGCCCACCCCCATCCCCCTCAGCCCCTCACCCGCCCGCCGCCGCGGAGGGGGGG
>VZRW01008703.1:0-13551 GCA_013398125.1 Aegotheles bennettii | reverse complement strand
GGGGGGCGGTGGCCCCGGCCCCGGGCTGTGGCCCCGCGGGGGCAGCCGGGAGGAGCGGCCCTGGCGCGGCTTCGGGCTCCTGCTGTGCCTCTTCAGCGTTGGGGCCGGCGTGGGCAGTGCCCGTGTGGCGCCCGTTGCCCCTTTGCCTTCTGAAAGTTCCACGGCCGTGCCCCGGCCCTGGCCAGGTTCCATGCGCAGGTTTCCACCGTGGCCGCCCCCACCGCGCGTTTCTTTGTGTGCTGGTGCAGAAGGGAGCAGGCCCTGTGTGCTGCGGGATCTCCCCGGGTCAGGAGGAGTACGTGGGTTTTGCCAAACACAGAAAGCGAAGCTCCCTGGCCATAAGCAGGTGGAAATGAGGAGGGAGAACAGACTTGAGCATAACAAAAATACCGATATTTTTTTTTTTTTTGATGTTCTGCTTCTTAAGCCCTAGGAACATGCTTCAGGAAGGCGCCCACGGGAAATGGACGGTATCCAGCAGTGATGAAAGCACCGAGGAAAACTCTGACAGTGAAAAACCATCTACATCTGCACCACTGGATGCTGCATGTGGCAGAACGAGTGGGCCACAGTATCCATGCTCTGAAGCTAGGAAAGCTGCTCACAAGAGAAAAGCTTCTCCCCTGAAGCTCAGTGATAAAAAATTCCCTACAGAAATACCTCCAGCAGAAAAACAGAGAACTACCCAAGAAGGCTTAGGCTGGTGTCTTTCTAGTAGCGATGAAGAGCCTGAAGATCAGGCAAAGAATACCCACAAAGAAACGCTGAAAGAAGAAAAGTGTGATGCACCCGAAGAACATCCTCTGAACCTTTGCAAAGATGATAAACTCTCAAAGAATCAAAAAGCAGAGGAGTATGAAGAAACACCCAGTGAAGTCCAAGATACCTGGGATTTGTTGAATGGAGGAAACCCTTTCAGGTTTTTTCTCACTAAAGTCAGAGGAATTGAACCAAGCTATAATTCTGGAGCCCTGCACATAAAAGGTGAAGAGGCAACTTCTACAGATGTGGGCTTTTGGGATACTTGCTTGCAAGAGAAGACTTATCTTTTGTTTCTGGGTTTTTTAAAATGTATATATTCCTTGGTGTAGCTGAGGCTTTGTATTCTGCGTGTGTAAGTTGTAGGAGTTGGTTCTGTTATCTTTGCATTTTTCTTTTAGAAGTATAGTATATAAAACATTAATTTGCTGACACTGATTCTGTTGTAACTTGTGAGTTACGCTGCACAGCTCTGTGTTTAGGCAAGGCAAATCGTGGTGCTGCTTATTGCTGCTTTCTATGAGAGTTAATCTGGGAAAAACTGCTTGCCTTCGTGGCTCTTAAAACGATCCTTCTCCTGGGTGCCTAACCATGCTCCTTAAGTAGTTATTAGCACTTGTCTTCATGCTGCTGAGTGGTTTGGACCTAGTAATTCACTGTTCCTTGGTGCAGTACAAGGTAGTACTTCTGAAGTTCTGTGTCTGGGATTTGTGGGCCTGTTTCAACTCAATTACAAGTGAGCGTAAGTCAAGGTGGAGTGGAGTGTTCAGTGTAGGATACTGATGCTTCAGGAATGCTGTGTAGTTGTAGTTTGATGCTAGGGGAAACAGCTCTGTGCACCTATAATCCCCTCATTATGAACTGAAATCTCATACAGCACAAGACAGAATCTGGAGATTCATGCACAGAAACACAGTAAAATGAGTTAGTTCTTTGAGGGAGAACAGATAACTAAAGACCTATGCAATTAGGTTGTAACTTTTCCTCAACCTCATGTACTCCCTATGAGCATTGATTATTGGTGGTTTCAGGCCTCACTTGCTTCACTGCTGTATGCCTTAGGGCATTCATTGTGGCTTTTGGTCTGTCCTTTCAGGAGTAGTTGTCCTGCTATAGGTGATTAGTTGAGCTGCTGGAGGGGCTGAGGTTTTTTGTCTGTTTAACCTGCAAAAACAGATTTCTGTAGAGGTAAGGCATGAAACGTTTTGTCTGTCCCAGAAGGTATCTGTAGGGTGTGTGTTCAAGTTGCTGCTGTGCTTCAGTTATTGCGGTTATAAGTCATCAGTTGGATTAGTTTTCTGTTACAATGAATGAACTAGGGATACCTATATCCTACAGTCAGTCTGCAACAGGTGAGTCTTTAAGCATTAACTACGCCCTTGTTGCTTCTATCCTGCTACAGTTCTTCAAGCTCTATCTGCTGGGGAGAGAGTAGTTTGATGTCCCTTTCTCCATAGGATCTTGGTCTTTCCCCTAATGAGTTTTTAAAATTTGTTTTCTACTTTGAGAGAATTAATGTTTTTTATGAACATAAGACCATAAGGGTTTCACAGGGGAACCAGTGACTTCAATATTCGATGTGATAAACTGAATTTTGAATGTCTCTGTTACACCAAGTCTGTGAACAATCTGGCACTTGTGGTAGTTATCAAACTGTTCAAGATGTGAAATGTTTACTTGAGCCTTTTTTTACTTAATTATGCTTTAATGTTTTTAATAGATATTTTGTCTCCTCTTTTTGGGACTCTCATATCTTCAGCCCAGGTGAGTTTTCTGTTTGCCAAATTGATCTCACATGCTTATTTCACTTCAGCCTTAAACTTGGTAATCCATGTTTGTGCCATGTACCTTATAAGAGCAGGGAACTCTGTTAAAATACAGAGGAAATTCTGAATGTTTTCAACTGTACAGCTACTTACTGAAATACAGAAATAATACAAAAATCATTCCATGTTCTGCTTAGAATTCAGGCAATTAAGACTGCTTTCTGTCTCCTGTTTTTGGGGAATGTGAAACTGAAAAATGCTTGTGTGTGCATGCAAATGATTCTATTTTTTTAAAGAAAAAGGCTTTGCAGTCTAGGAATGATATTTTTGTTATTGCATAAATATTTTCCTATCATTCATGGTATAAGCACATGGCAAAGAGATGGTTCGTGAACCAAAGCTTCTATATTATGTGTATGTGATTCTTTTGTTCTTCATATTAAATTTTATGAACACTACTACATGCTTTTGAATAATTTAAATTCATTCCTGAATTGTTGAGAGACATAAAAGAAAGCATGTGAAATTCAAAAACACACCTGCTTTTAAAGCATGCTGTGGATGTTGTAAGTGGTATTGGGCAATGACTACGTAGAAAGCTTTTTTGTAGTTCATTGTTCAGACAAACTCTACTTTTTCTTTTTAATGAGTCTGTTTTCTTTTTCTTATGTACAAGTTTAACTACTGTATAGATGTGGGATGGCTTGTAAGACAGTATCCAGAGGAATTCAGGTATGTTTATTTTAAGAAGGTGAAGTTACACTCATTCTGTTCGTGCAGGCTGCTGTTATAACTGACTGATAAACAGTTGTTTGCAGTTGCAAGTTACTGTTACAAATTGTGTATGTGTAAACTGGTTTTCCTTGTACGCTTATTCTAGTTGTAGTTCTCTATTAATTTCTTGCCTCTTCTCAAGACTTAAATGGTCAAACTAAATATAGCTGGGTTTTGATTTTTATTAATTAACACTTAGTAGGTCCTGTTGTGGGCCACGATAGCAATGCAGTACATGACCTATAAAGACAGAACAAGAAACTTTTTGCCCTACAGTTTGAGCCAAGAGCAAGGTAATGGAAGAGAAGAGAGAATGTAGGAAAGCTACAAGGAAACACTGTGAAAATGATCAGGATAATATGTCATGAGTGTGATAGTAGTTGATGGATATTGTCATAAAGGCAGTTCTTATTTTGCTTGAAATTCTATTCTGATAATTGCAACCTACTGCAGATGAAGTAAGCGTATGACATGCAGTTTTTTCTTTTTTTTTTTTGCATGTTCACTTCCTAACACTGTTCTACTGCATTTCTAGTAAAATGCAAGTACTGCCAGAGTAGACCTAGTCCTCTTCTTTTCCCTCTCATTCTTCCTGTCTTCTCAATGATTAAATTGTCTTAGATCCACCCTGTGTATGTCAATACTTTTGAGATCTTTAATCTGTCTGTTTCCTGCTATACACACAAGAGTTCCTTAAAAGATCTTGTATTATTATTTTTTTTTAGTGTCTAGTTTACTCCATGCTTACTGTTTTCCTTTTTTTTCCCCCATTGAAGCTTTCTGTTGTCTTTATCTTGGAGGTTCTGTTGTAGTTACTGCTTTTTTGAGTTGATTAATAAGGCTTATAGATTTCAATGCCATCTTCCTGCTGGGTTATTTGATTTAGAGGCCAGAAGTTGTAGCCACATGAAGGAGTGATTTACACTGATTTCTAATTCACTTGGTGTTTTAATAGTAATCTCCTTTTATTGAAGGAAGAAGCCAGTGTTGATAGTTCATGGTGAAAAGAGAGAATCCAAAGCTGAACTGCTTGCGCAAGCACGCCCTTATGAGAACATTAGCTTTTGTCAGGTAATTAACATTTGTATCCTCCTTGGGTTGAAATTAAGCCATCTGTTGTGCTCCAACCTTGTTATGGATGGAGACACACACCTTATATGGGAGGTCAGGAAATTATTGTTATGCTTTAAGGAATGTACTTACCAGGACTATAGGAACATGCTCAGTATATTCCTGATCTTCCATGATTATGGTAGACTGTAACTTGCAAAAAGTTTGCACAGAACGGCTGCCCACAAAAATGTCGTGGAGCTCACAGCAGAGCTGCACACCTTCTCCACTATCATGTTGTGCTCAAATTCTTGTAATGGCTGAACAGGAAGCACTTTTTGTGTAAAGTGCAGAACTTAGTCATAGTGCCACTGTAATCTTAAGTCTCATCAGGGAACTATTATTCATTCAAATATGTTTTACACAAGAAAATGCTGTTACAAATAGTCTCCATAATACTGTCAAAATTGCTGTGAGCACACTTCCTGGCACATACTACCTTCTCCCTGATCTTATGCTCTACTCTTTTACTGTCCCCGAGCCATAAAGTTATTTGCTTCACCCTGAAGGAGGGATGTGGTTATGGCAACTTGCCAGCGTTTCAGGATTTTGCTATGTGGAGTGTGTTGTTGATCATGGGGATATCTTACTCGTTGTTAGGAGGAGGATGATCTTGGTATTGTCTTCCTTCTCAGGCAGTCTGGTAACCCTGAGCTTCCTAGAGATTGCTGTATTGATGCCAAATGTAGTGACTTCTCAAGGCCATGATTTCTGGGCTGCTATATGCTATACTAATCAGGTGTTTGCACTAAGTTGCAGAGTAGTAACAATTTTAGAGGAAGATTTCATGTATGCTAACAATAAATTAATGTTTTTGCTTATAATGTTACTCTTTCACACACAACAAGAATTTGAATGTAATATATCTATCTGATAAACTTCTCAGTGTAGTTAGCAGTAAGTAACAGTGGAAAATGGCATTTGTGTTGATTTTACTATTGGAGTATACTGCTTCATATTCTTCTGCTAGTCTACATTCCATTATGTTAGTACCTCAAAATGAAGTGTAAGTATTTTAATCTCCATGCCCATATTAACTAGGCATGATGTTGGAGCTGTTGCTGGCTAAGAATATTTTCTTAAGGTCTGTAACTCGTGTTTTACTCTCTCCCTAGAAATTGTGCTGTAAATACTCTTTAATAAGAGCAGAGCACTGATAAAAAAGCATTTGTCTGACTTCTGTCCTTTACTTTCCAATGTTAGCTATTAGGCTGCTTGTAACAGTCATTGTATGCTTCAGAATCACAGAATGGTCAAGGTTGGAAGGGACCTCTGAAGGTCATCTGGTCCAACTCTCCTCCTGAAGCAGGGTCGCTTAGAGCCATTTGTCCAGGACAGTGTCCAGACAGCTTTTTAGTATCTCCAAGGATGGAGACTCCACAACCTCTCTGGACAATCCATGCTAGTGCTCAGTCACCCCCACAGTAAAAATGTGTCTCCTGATGTTCAGAGGCAACCTCCTGAGTTTCAGTTTGTGCCCACTGCCTCTGGTCTTGTCACTGGGCACCACTGAAAAGAGCCTGGCTCCCTCTTCTTTGCTCCCTCTTCTTTGTATTTGTATACAGTGGTCAGACCCCCTCTGCACATTCTCTTCTCCAGACTGAACAGTCCCAGCTGTCAGCCTTTCCTCATAGGAGGGAGGCTCAGTCCCTGAATTGTCTTAGTGGCCCTTCCTTGGACTCTATCCAGTACGTCTGTACCCCTCCTGTATGAGGGAGCCCAGAAATGAACCCAGTACTGCCGGTGTGGCCTCAGCAATGCTGAACAGAGAGGAACAATCACTTCCCTCAGCCTGTTGGCAACACTCCTAGTGTGGCCCAGGACAGTGTTGGTCATCTTTGCTGCAAGGACACATTGCTGGCTCCTGTTCAACTTCGTGTCCAGCTGAACCCTCAGGTCTTTTTCTGCAAGGCTGACTGTTTCTGGAAATAGTGCTGGTAAGGGACCAAAAATTCTACTGGAGCAGTTTTAGTAAAGAATTGTACTGCCATTTAAAGTTTGACTTCTAGAAATTAGAGAGTACATTTAAAGGTGTTGAGGGAAAAAATAATGTATTTTGTGGTCTGTCCACTAGAGAGCAGTGAAATGTAACAAAATGAAGAAGCACATCTCCTCATTTAACATTCTTGCCTATAGGAATGCACAATATGAATTTTTAATGATCAACTTTTTAATTTTATAGGCTAAACTGGATATTGCATTTGGAACTCACCATACGTAAGTAACAGCTATGAAGTAGAAAGCTCCACTTCTAAAGATGACCACAGAGTTGGTACATACAGTTAGCATAATTGGACTAGCAACTAGTGTTGAGTGTCTTCAGGTGTTTATAGGATAGGAAAGTAGGTTATTACTGTTTGTGAAAACAATTCTGAAGGCCTGATGTACCTTGAAGAAATCTGCAAGTAGTGTCTTTCGTGTTCTGTGTGTGTCTGTTTCATTTATCTGCAAGTTACTTAAAAGCCATAAAATTGGGTTTCATAGAAATTGCTGAGTCAAAGAAAAATTTCTGTAATTATTTTGTATTTATAGATTATAGGATTGTTCTAGTTTAAGAAAACAAATCAGCTATTTGGTGGATATGAGATGTGCAAGTTAGTGAGATGTGAAGTCAGTGAAGTGCAGGTCCTGGCTCTTAATTCATGCCTTAATACCAAAACTGTAATGCAGACTTGATCAGTCATTGGCATGTTGGACACAATACTAACTTGCTGCTCAGATTTTGCAATTAACATGGATGATCTGGAAATAATTTCTGAATCTTTGGATCTTTTCAAAGAAAAATCTTCAATTTGATATTATAGAAGTGTCACAAAGGGAATTTTGTAGATTGCAAGCTACAGATAAGAAAAGATTTAATCTTATGTCTTGTAGTGAAGATCTGTGGTTTCAGGGCACTGCAGTATTGTTTAATTTAATGATTTTATGTAACTGGTTTTATAAAGTATGACATTAGGTTAAAACATTGATCTGAAGTGCCCACTTAAAGTATATCTGTGTTTCTGGTAGAAAGCATATTGACTTCCTCATTGCCTGATTGGAGAATAATATGCACATAGAGGAAATAAATCTGCATTTTTACAATGAGTCTTGCTTCTCCCTCTGAATACATGTTCCACTGCAGATGGAATGCGAGGAGTGAGTAGCAGACCAATAAATTGGGTCTCGATGGGTAGATTCATGTCATTCCTGTTTTATGATGTAATTAAATTACATGTCAGGTTTTTTTTTTTCAGTTAGTGGTGTTTTGGTCAGTTATCACTCTTATGTACCTTAATCTTGTGTTTTATTTTGCTGTAAAATACTTATTTTACTGTCAAGTCAATTTGTGCTTAGATTAAGGCATAACATGTTAGGAGGTTTTGGATATTGTATAAGCTATGCCATATGCACAGGAAAACATGTACAGGAACTTGAATGTTAGTTTATTGAACCCTACCATTGAAAGCAGAAATTACTGAATAAATCATTATCTAAATTTGCACTTAATATGGTTTGCATAGCATTATCTTGCCATAGGACAGCAATGAAAATAAACGTGTTTTTCCTTACAGCTTTCATTCTTGAACATTGATTCCATGGAAACCGTCTTATCCTTCAGGGTCACATGGATGTGCTGTCTTTACACAACTATTAAAAACTTGTATATGAAAATTTGATCACTTGCATTACAAAAAATAGAGATATTTATTTTTAACTCATTAGTTTTAAAAGTCCTTTGTATCATAGATTGAATTTGGATTTATGCTAGATAAATAGCTTTTCTGCCATCCCGATGGCTAGTTCATTTATTTTAAAGGTTGTCAGTTTAAGAGAACAGAACTAGCTTTTAATATATTTAACTATAAACAAAGGCTTTCTAGTGTTCCTTAATTCTTTTTTTTAACTATTTGCAAAGGAATAAGTTATCTGAAGAACATAGCAAATATAGAAGGTGTTTTGCAAGTATTAATTTTTGTATTGAGAAATCAGTTGCATGAGATGTTAAGCTGTACTCCGGAATATATTGTATGATGCTGCTGACAAAATATATGGGGATAAGTCTAATGACTGCCATGTGAGTTTAGCATGCACATGGTTTGAAGTCTGTTTGAACTACGCAGAAGACTACTTCTGAAAATAATTGTCTTGAAGCATTGTAATGAATTGTTAATGTATTTCCTACTCTCATTGTACTTGAAACAGACAGTACTATATTTTTTTTAAAGGAAAATGATGTTGTTGTTATATGAAGAAGGTCTTCGAGTTGTGATACATACATCCAATCTTATTGCTGAAGATTGGCACCAGAAAACTCAGGGGTAAGCAATAATCTCTAGGGGGTGTATATTTACTTTATTACTTCCCAGAGGTATCTGCTACTACTGGAGATAGGTTACTGGGTCGGATGATCCAGTGCTACAAGTCTTACACTCATAAGAGAGAGATACCCTGAAAAAATAATCAAGCCTAGAATGGTGGTAGCTATCTAGGTCTGAACTCTACTTCCTTTTTATTGTAAACAAGATTATGTCCTGAGCTGGCTGTTACCTTAAACTCAGTCTGACTGATTTAAGTTCATTTATTATGCCATGCTGTCTCTTCATGAAAAAACTATCTAGCTAAAAGGCACTCCTTATACAAATCTGAAGCAACTATTTAAAAATGATATTAATACTGCAAGAGTAATGTGAATGTGCAGATGTTCTGCTTCTGCTGTGACTGTATCTAGAATGTAACGTGATAAATGCTGGGCACCATCAGTTCCTTCATACAGTAGATGACTCGGTACCCACCAGTATCCTTTCCTAGTAAGGAATTTTCTTTCAAGTTTTAAAACTTTTAAACTTAACAGCCAGCTTCAGACATAGCTTTGTTTAGAGCACAAAAGTAGGACTAAGTGACCTGTTAGTGTAAGGGCCTTCATCCTCTTGTTTTCTTAGCTATATTTTATGGGAACTTTTTTTAGTTGGATCTACACAATAACTCGGGGTAGATTTCTTCCATCAAAAATGGCTTTTCAGAAGTTACTGTCAGCTTGACATCCATTTTGCTGCTATCAAATATTGCAAAGTTTTGAGGCTTTTTACTTGTTTGAGGCAAACTCTCAGGGTTTTTGAGTGAAGGATGTAACAACTGATTTCTTTTGCCTTTAAATTTTCTTCTTAGGGACGGCTTTGGTATCTTTTGACAGATAGCTTTTCAGAAAGACAAAGTGGCACAGAAGTACCTATTTGGGATGCTTAACAAGTTGCCCTACTTGTCAACAAAACTTTTCTTTTTAGCTTTTGCACACTGCAATAATATGTAGTAATACGTAATATGGTTCACTGACTTCTGCTTTATAAGCTTCTAAATTACAAAGGATAGGATCAGCACATTGTAAAGTTGATAATGCAGAACTGTTGATTTCCATGGCTGCAGTAATGTGTGACTGGAAAGCAATGCTAGATTATTTTTTTTCCTGCGTAGTGCTCACCCTATTTCATTTTGATGGAGGTTCTGGAGGGGCAAGTTATCATTGTGGGCTACTCTTCAAACTATGCAGAACTTTCAGGTGCCCTAATTAGTGTTTTTCTGTATCATTACACAAACTAATAGCTTAGCAGAATGCATTGCAGTGTTCTGTTCATACAGAAAATCTCAATGAGTGAACTACTGGTTGGTAAGTCTGAGCCTGGCCTGTTTGACAGTGGTGTAAGCTGTAAATGTATGCATGGATAAATGTGTTGAGATTCTTGTTTTCATTTGAAAGTATTAGTTTTATGGTAGGGAGTGTAAGACTCAATAATTCTGTAATTTTAAAGTAAAGACAAGTAGCTTTATAGATAATATCACAATAAATATGTCTAGTATTCATTTAAGACCTTCAGATGTGCTTTAATCACTTACTAAAATCATGTGTTAATGTGTGCTGTCCTTGTTTTTGTGGCTTTCTTTTTAGAATATGGCTAAGCCCTTTATATCCAAGGCTACCTCAGGGAACAACTGGTTCTGCTGGTGAATCTCAGACTAATTTTAAATCTGACCTAATAAGTTACTTGATGGCTTACAATTCTTCTACACTTAAGGAATGGATAGATTTGATTCAAGAACATGATTTATCAGAGACAAGGTATATGTTATCTTGTGTTTATTGTAATTTGCATGCTTTTTTTAATCCAAAAAATTAAACTTCTCAGTTAGGATCTATTAGACCATGCATTTGTTTTGTAAGCTTACCTTGTTTCAGACTTCACTGTTCAAACATGAGTCTAAATTTAGGCAGGTTTTTAAATCTATCTTGTGCAGATATGTGGTATTAGCCACTTTATAGTTTTATAAACATGCATTTTAAAGGAACGAGAAGTTGCATCAGCAGTAACTTGAAAGTAGCTGTAAGCAATAGGGACTCAGTTTCATGTAAGTCAGTCTGGCTTAAATATTTGCTCCAATAAAATGACCAATGGAAAAAACTGAGTTTTATTTGGTTTGTCATGGAAGAGAGATCATAAAAACAAAGCTTATTGTATTGGGGATTTTTTTTTAAGAATATGTTCCTCTACTTTTAAGCCGAACTTCAATCTGTATATGCATGTATAGAATTTTGCCTGTTACAGGCACGGATTGTGTCTACTAGGCAATGTTGTGTTAAGCAATAATATACTTTGCTTTGAATCAGTCTTCTCTAATATCATATTGCTGATACTGCTTAGATTTAAGCATCCTGAATTATTTTAATAGATAAATCCCGCATTTCCACTGAAACATGGTATTCACTTCAGAAAGCATAAATCTCCTTGGCAGTTTTATAAGCTGGCAGAAATTGTTGAAATGCTGAAGAAGGTCAGAAACTCTGGTGAAAAGACTGAAACCTTGTCTAGTTTAATGTGTAAAATAAAAATTGTGCTTTTTTCTTTACGTGGAGTCTTACAAACTTGGGGCGGGGGGGAACCCATGTACCTTATAGTCAGGTGAGGTAACAGTCTGAGCTGCTTTTCTTATTCACTTGGTCATCTGCATGAGCTTGGGCAGGTTGGCTGAGCCATAGCTGATGTGAGTTTATGTGTGGTTTAGGAAAGAATTACTTGTTGGGATAAGGATCGATTCCTTGCCATATAAAATACATAGGGGACTTTCATTCATGGATGAAGCTAGGCAGGAGATGTGACAAGAAACAACTTCTTGAACCATCTGGGTGTTGTGATGCTGGGCAGGTCTCTGTTTTCAGGGCAAAGTCGAACAAGTTATTAAACCATTATTAGGAAGACAGTTGAAAAAAAACTTGTACTTTGTGTCTAAGCTGTTAGGTGCCCAGATGAGATGTCGTACCTGAATCTGCTGATTTGGGCGTAGCAATAGATTGGCTTTACTCAAAATCACATGACCAATTCTGTGCCAGAGAAGAGCTGTTTGCATTTATTGCTAACATCATTTGCATTTTTGTATACAGAAGTAGATGCAGTTCCTGCCTATGCTATACAACAGTCTGCTGGTGCATGACAAACATATACAATGATAGTAATAAATTAAACTGCTGAAAATCCACTTTTCTTTATATTGTAAGTCTTAAGTGTGAAAGATTAAATATTTCTGGTTGCACTTCTATGATCAATCTTGCTGATATGTTTTATTTAAATACCTTAATACTTTACAAATCAGAACACTCCAGAGCCGCAAATACCTTGGTGATGTTTTTTTCTTTCTGCAGGGTGTATCTACTTGGTTCTACCCCTGGACGATACCAAGGTAGTGATAAAGAAAAGTGGGGTCATCTTAGACTCAGAAAGGTACTAAAACTGTAGCTTTTTTTGTTAATGTCCTTTTAACTGTAAATATATTTTTGGAAAGCTTTCTTTGGTTCCTTTAAATTTTTCCAGGTATGATCAGCAATCTTAATACATCGTTACAGTTTAAGTTGGTAATAACATAAGCTTGCAAGGTGACACAGTGTAGACTTCACACATAAAATTTGGGGGCATTATTAGAATGTTTGTGGTCTGAATTGTCTTGTGCTTAAAGATATCTGAGGAGGCACCATCACTCAAATGACTTCCTATCTGCTGCTGGTGTTTCTAAAAAGTGTGACGCTATCAAAATCCACTCTTCTGTGACTAGGAACCAAATACGGCCTTTCTCAAAGGCACTCATTGAGGAAAGATGTGTTGATACAGACATGCCTGCACATAGGGAACTGCATTATTTTATTTGCTTAAATGTTAAAGACTATTACAGTTTCTTTTTCTATAATGACCTGGCAAAAAAAATCAAAGTAAAACCCAGCTTGCACATAGCTGATGTCATAATTTCAGTCAGGCTGTTAGATTTCAGTTGGGTTTTTAGTTTTGTTCTACTGCCTTTCTAAGGTTTGGGTTTTTTATTTTTTTAATCAACTGCATAATTAGAAACATTTATTTTTATTTTTTTACCCCCTCCTGNCACTCTCACAGTGAAAAAGTTTTTCCTGATATTTACATGGAACCTCCTATGCTCCAGTTTAAAACCATTGCCCCTTGTCCTATCATTAGTCATTACTGACAAAAGCCTGGCTCCATCATCCTGACACTCACCCTTTACATATTTGTAAACATGGATGAGGTCACCCCTCAGCCTCCTTTTCTCCAAGCTAAAATAATGATAAATCTTCATACAAGATTGCATATCTCAAGCTCGTAGAGCCCCTTCTTTTTCAGCATTTATTTAGAATTGGGTAAGGTATTTCATGTTATCTGTTAAATGCCTCTCATGATTGGAGAATTTGTGGCTGGAGAGTAGCAATGTGGAGAGGGTCCTGGTTGATGGCAAATTGAACATGAGCCAGCAGTGTGCCCTGGCAGCCAGGAGGGCCAACGGTGTCAAGCACCATATGGCCAGCCACTTGTAGGAGGTGATTGTCCCACTCTGCTCCACGCTGGTGCAGCCTCGCCTTCAGTACTGTGTGCAGTTTTGAGCACCGCAATATAAAAAAGACTTCAGACTACTAGAGAGTGTCCAAAGGAGGGCCACGAGGACAGTGAAGGGCCTAGAAGGGATGATTTATGAGGAGCGGATTGTTCAGCCTGGAGAAGAGGAGGCTGAGGGTGACGGCTCGGAGCAGCGAGCAGGGCACAGCAGCTGTAAGCTGTAAAAGCGGCTGTAAGCGGCAAGCAGCTGTAAGCAGCGCTTGTGGTAAAAGTGCTCTTCC
>VZRW01008701.1:0-11018 GCA_013398125.1 Aegotheles bennettii | reverse complement strand
AAGGCAGGCGACCTGGTTCGGGTACGGGACGACGGCTCCCTATCGGCCGCTCGGACCATTCAATCGCAGACACCAATATGGCGGACGGAGTAATGGCGGTTTATTGCGCAGTTTCGCGGGTTTAAATACCCGCGGCTTTACATTGTTGCATTTACCCGAATGATTCTATTGGCTGCACGGGTTGTGGGGGAGAATAGGGATCCTGTCTTCCCGTACATCGCGAGATCTTGCGAGCGCCTGTCCCTAACTACTACATAGACACAACAATTAAGTAGTCTAATTTTAAAGAAGGCAGAATAATTATTTTAATTTGGTCTTTCTTAATTCTTCTAGTGTCTGGCTGGAAGAAACCAAATGCATTTTCCATATCAAGCAGGTTTCTGGAGAGTTTCTTGTAAAACGTGATGTGGTTTATCCACCCTGTTATCTCCAGTGCACAGCAAAGGACTGAGAAACTCGGTCATGAGACAGTAAAAGTCTTAAGAAGAGAAAGCTGTACTGTCAGATTTTGGTTTGCAGGATGTGCAGTTGGTTTTATTTAGAGATCATAACTTCAAATATATACTTCTAGAAAACCCACTGGATTTTGTTGCATTTTTTTTTTTACATCTTAACAGTCTTGCCAGGTTCCAAATTTGCCTGATTGTATAGTGGTACCTTATTTCTTACCATGGAGAAGCTATAAATCAGTCAGAAGAATTAAGTACAAGGAGAAGTAATGCACAGTTCATCCATTTTAAAAGAAAACCTTCTTACTGCATTGTGCAGTGAATACATAGTGACAACAGTAAGAATAAATCTGCAAGGTGTTACAGTGGTGCTTGTAGTATCAGTTCTCTTCATGTTCAAACACTGCTTTTGTGAGACATTAAGTGGAACAGAGGTTCTTGGGTTTTTTTGCAGCATTTTTCCATACCCAGATTTTTCCAAGCTTGATTGTTTTTGTCATGTGTGTACCCCCTCCCGCCTCCAGTTTAAAGTGATCCTGTTGTATTTCTCCTGGGTTGGGGAATTATTTATTCTCCAGATACTACCATGGATTAGGGCTTTTTTGCACTATTGTAGCATTGTATTTTTCTTCTCCTGATATGTGACTATGGAAATTAACTCTATTTTTTGATTGCAGGAGTACTAGTGTCCTCTATACAACCGCCTTCCAAGACAGCAGGTAGCTCCACTCCATTATAGTTCTCATACCAACAGTCACAGCATGACTGTAAGATAAGGGGGCACATCTGCTGTCACAAGTTCGAACTACTAAGTATCCTAGTTGTTTCACTATCTAGCAAAAGTTATGCTGTTTTAAATAATTAAGATTCTTGATTTCTATGATCTGTACTTTCTTTGTGTTTCACACCTGTTTTTTTCTTTGTTTTTTGATTGTGCTTATTTTTTTTCCTTTTCAAGATCTGTCAAATTGTTGCATTTATCTGCTTCAAAACATCTTTAGTTTTAACCTTTGAAGGTAAAGTAAATCAGGATCTGAGGAACAATTTTTTCCCTTCCACCCAGTTTTAATTTGGCTATAAATATAAAAGCATTACTGATACACATAATTTGCAAAAGAAAATAATTGATTTTTCCCCTCTCAAAGACTGATATTAATGTACCGTATCTGGGAACACTATGAATGTTGCTTTAAAGCAAATATCTTTCCTCTGTGTGTGAATTTCCTTTACCTTATCCACTGTGTACTGTCAGTCATTTATACTTTCACTGTCCATTTTCTGGTAGGAAATTGATCCAATTGAGTCAATACAAAACACACACTTCCAGCCAGATAATTCATAGTTACCTACTTGGGCAGATGAAAACCTGTTGTTCAGATGGTTTTTGAAAAAAAGGCAAGCAGTAGTGCCTTTAACAGACATGGTTTTATTTCTGGTTTGGTGTTATATTTATGTAGGGTTAGGGTTTTTCTGTTGTTTTGTTTTGCAAATAGATGCATGGGCTAGACTTGTGGGTAATTCGTGCTTTAGGTATTTTTCTGAGGAAAGAGTTCTGTCTTTCTCTGTTTTTCCATGAAGTGTGCCATAGCAGAGCAAGCTTAAATGAGGTAGTTTTCAAACACTAACCTACTGACTTATTTCAAACCAAGCATTAGTATTCATTCCCTGTCCATAACTGAGGGACCCAAGTCATTAGCTCAACTGGCCCTGTGTAGGGATGATTTAATAACCCTTCAAAAGGACAACTCAATTCATAAAACATGAATGTTGATGTCTTCTTTTGCAGCTCATGAGGTGTACACTTCACTGATAATCTCCTGATTCTATCATTCAACCTCTAAACAAAACCCAAGGTTCTGTATTATTAGTCTGTACAATTGGATGTTAAAAATAATGACTCATTTCTTGCCCTGTGAAGGAGGAGAAGGACTTTCAGGGGTTGCATCTTACTGGAGGAGGGAGACTGTCACTGATTTTAATCTTTCAGAAAAAATGACATATCAGTAAAACCTGCTAGACAGTATCAAAATTGTCTTTGGCAGTTCAAATTAGTGCATACTATAGCACTTTGGTACTGTACTACTGAATGTCTTCTATTTATCTTAAATTAGATCATCACTGCTGATTGTATAGTATAAAAATAACTGAAAATTCTTACTTCATTTTTTAATCATCTTTTGTGTTTCTATTTAACTTATTTACTGTATCAATGGCATTTTTGCTTTTGACAGTCCATATATTTTTATGATTTTTTTTTTGTCTGGTTTTTTGTTTGTTTTTGGGGGGTTTTGTGACTTGGTAATTAGTACTTGGTAGAGGGAAATTCGAATGTATGTCTGTAGTAGTTTCTATTGTTGGCATTCACAGATGATGGACAAAATTAGTGCAATCTATGCAGACTTGTTAAATAGCACTTTATTAACCTGGGGTCCAAGATGAAACTTTAAAATGTTTCCAAACTTAAATATCTTTTCTCTTTTGGCTTTACTTCATATTTCAGCTATGACTTTAGGTCTGGTCTCTTAATGTATCACTTAATGTGTCAAAAATTATTTCATGGTCTTTGGGTCTGTTAGTTTTCCATTGCTGCTATCCATTTTGGTAGTGTCACAATGTTTAGAAGGCTTTAGTGAGTGTCAGTTCATTAGCTTGAAAAGTACTTTCATTACAAGCCAAGCTAAAGAGGAGAAAATAATTGTGGATGGTTGTTTAGTTAGGTGGGGTTTTTTGTTTGTTTGGGGCTTTCTGTTCTTGTGTTTTACACAAAGAGGAGCAACATAATGACAGTAGTAGGTAAATTAACAACAAAAAGTAGAAGATATTTTTTTATCTGTTTAGGTGGTTTTAGTACTTTGCTAGTAGGCTATTTCCTGTGCTCTGTTTTTCTTTGGAAGCAGTTGTCTCCTCAGGTGGATCAAACATAAACACATCCCAAGTGAACTACTGGCAAACCATTAATCCACTGAGAAGCAAACCGTCATCCTGTCAGATGCAGAATGTGAAAATATTACTGCGAAATTCATTTACGTGACATGGTTTTTGACAATCCTATGTGATAAAAATGTAAAGGAAATCATGGTCTTAGTGTTTAGTAAAGACATTGCTAGTGATCGTTGAAACTACTGGAAACAGGGTTTTTCTTTCAGTTACAATTAGTAACATGTCTCTGAGGTGGTAATGAGTTTGTCTTTTTTGGGGAGCTGGTGTGGAATGTTAACAGTTGGGTTTGTTTGTTTTTATGAAATGTAATGAAAAGGATCTTGTCCTTTATAATGGCACAGTACAATGTGTACAGCACAGTAGAAAAATAAGGTTGGTGAACAGCCAGTCACATGCAAAGCTCTCTTGCTATCGGGGTATATAATGTGCAAAGGAGTAAGATTGAGTCAGTCATTTTTTGTTCTCTAAAGTAAATGAATGAAGAAATCTCCTTTTGTAACACTGGCAGTATAGATTATTTTTTGAAGTAAGTTTCAGAGGAAAAATTTTCACAAAGGAAAAGCTACTATCAGCAGTAAAATATTACTGCAAATTAAAAATTAAAGCTATATTAGTATAGAAAAACATTAAAAGGTTTTTAAGGTACTATTTTCTATTTAAAATGTGTAAGAGTTATTTCTAGATTATTTTTTGAGACATTTCTGTATCTGTAGGGTATCTATTTTTGTCATTAAGCATGAGTCATCAATTGTATCTTAAACCTGTTTCCAAGGTTTTCTGTGGTTTGAAATTTCATGGTCATAATTCGGTTAGATTTTCACGGCTGAGAGATTCAATCTGAAACCAAATTTCATTTAATTGAGTTATGAATAAAGAGAAATGCATAGTCTTACATATTACTGGGAAGAAAATTTGATGCCTATAAGAAGTATCTAGAATATATTCCTGTAAGAAGTATGGCTATGAAATAGCAGTAGTTAATCTTGTAGCGCGAGGAACTATGCGTTTTAAGATACACAAATCAATAGGCCTCCCTCAAATGGAAAAGAGCAGAAACTGAAAAAAAAGCTGGTGAGAAAAAAAAGCTGGTGGCGTGCACTGGAGATATTTAGTCTTACCTTTGTATGCATGCCCACAGATGTACCCAAATGTTGCATGGTAAATAATAAGGTAAACTTTATCCTTTGATATCTTTTTAATTGTGGTTTTCTTCCTGGAAATTACCAATTTCAGTGAACCCTGTGGGAAATTTCATATAGTGCAAACTACTTAACGTCACATATAGTTCAATCTAATTAAGTATAAACAGGAACGTTCTTTTCAATTGATGCAATCCCTTGATTCAGAAAGCCAAGTGAGTTTAAACATTTCAGTGTTTCTGTCCTCCATTTCTACCTTCCTATTCCCATTTTCTGTAAAAAGCGAAATGTAGCTGTGAATAGCGTTCTATTTTAATGTAAATTGTCCTTTCTAACTTTAATCTATCTGTTGGCAAAAAAGCATCTGCTGACAAAGATTTACTATGGGAAATGCATGACAAGTGAGTTAATGAGCTGAATCACTTGTTATTTGCTCAAGTGCACATGTTTTCAAGGTATTTCTTTAAAGTAATTTTCACTACTTTTGTTGGACAAAGTAAGATTTGTGTTAATTAAAATCTGTGAAGTATTAAAAATCTGAAAGGATAGATCTTCCCACAGATCCATACACAGAACAGGGTTTTTTTTCTTATTCATAAAAAGAACAAATTAACTGTCAGTTGACTATAATTTACACTTTGCAGGCATTTAGAAGTAAACATTTCTTCCCAGGCATGGTCTGATATAACTGTGCTGTGCAGGTCCATTGACAGTCTGTTGGTGTGATTAAAGAACAGGATAAGCTGAAAGAAAAGGAAGCATCATAGGTCAATGTAAGGCAAAGGAATTGTATGCAGTATCTCATATCTCAGATAACTTAGAGGATACTTCACCTTCAAATAAAATCATGTACCCCACAGGTGTGAAATTTGCAATGTAGAATATAGAATGAAAACTTTTCTATCAGTTCAAACATGTTTCTACCGAGCCTAATGAGGGATACATTCCTACTGGATATGTTTGATCTGTGAACGTACATAAGATCCAAGTATTAAGAAAAATGAGTAGCTGTTTATAAAATCAGTAAAATCTGTGAAGCTATGATACTCAGATTCAAGTGTTTGTTCAAAGCTTAAGAAATTATGTATCTTTGCAAAGTTGAAGTGTTTTTGCTTTTCTGAAGGTACTAACTCAGGTAATCAGCAATTGATACTTGCTGTGTTAAAAAAAACCCTAAAACATCCAAATGGTCCTACTGAAATGCATTGAGATGCAGTAGTAGTGTGCCGTAATCCCAGAGTTCTGAAAATTATTTCTCATAACATGAAGTACACATTTGCTTTGCTGTTATTTTCAGTAAATGTTATGAAGTAACCATTTTAAATTAGTCTTGCATATATGTTTAATATAAATTGTCTGTGTACTAACAAGTACACAAATAACAAATAACAAATAAAGAAGGGTTCCAGGGTTTGTTGTGGAGGCTTTTTTTGTTTGTTTCCATACCGGTAGTAGGCATCTGCCTTTCCTCAGTTTGTACCATAAATACTTTAATATCACTCTTTACAACCTTTTAGTGTGGCAATGCAAGATGTGTATCATCACACCGCCTTTATGTGCGTGCCATCAGTGAGATCAGGATCATGTTGATTATTTTGGAGTGTGGAGACAGAGAGAGGAATTGAATTAGACTGCCATCGTCTGCCCCATCCCCACCCTGTTTTTACTGTCTAAAGAGAAAAGGAACCAAAATATAAGCCTTTATCCCTTTAAATGGTCTACCTTGGTTTTTCTTCATGTTTATTTTTCCATATTTTTTAGTCCTAACCAATTTTTCAGTGTTTATCACACTCATTCTTCTGGTGCTGCCTGTGACTGTTTGTTTGCTCTTGTTTTATTGTGATGGGGCCCTTCAGTGTGTCAGTCTGTAAGTAAGCATTGGTATAGTAAAAGTACCAAAGTACACATATACTTTAGCTTCTAGACACACGAATTACCTGCATCTTGTTCACAAAGTGAAACGAGCTCAGTGGGTAGCTGCAATAAATCAGTAGTTGAAAGAAAAAAAGGCAGTTTGAGAAATGCCATCATTGTACAAATTTAAAACAGAGCAGGAGAATAAAGCATAGTGGAAAAGAAGGGAGAGTAAATACGCAACCTAAGTACTGAGTCCCAGTCCAGCAAGACATTTATTTCTGTAAAATGGATATGTATTTTTTTAGCACTTTTTGTTAGCCTCATTAGGGTCTCAATTTCACTTAGTTTTCAAATCACTATTCACATGCTTCAAGATCTCAAAGTTTCTTACTCACATATTACCTTCTTATACCTCACATATTACCTTACCATGGTCTCAAAGTGCTTTGCAAACCAAATTGGCATAAAAATAAGTGACTTCTGACTCTGAAATGCTGTTGTTGAACAGCACATGGAAATAGAAGTGAACATCTTGGCAAGAGACCATACTGTGTCTCTTCAGATACTTGAACTTGTAGGGAATAATTGTGCAGGTTTAAGAAAGTCACTGTTTGATGTTGTGTGTTATGTCAAGAATATTTGTTGGTTGATGCCCTTGAAAAGCAACGCTTAACCACTGAACTCGGTGTGCAAGAGTAAGCATTGAAAACCCTTGGTTGCAGATCAGGAGAGAACTGATTTCCAGAAGCACAACGGGCCTTGGAAGTGCAACAGGGATGCCGTCTGCTGAACAGTGCATAAAACACTGCACAGGATTCTAACCTATGGAAGGTTTTGGTCTTAACTCTAAACTGCCTTGATAGTGTTTAATATGTAAATTTGTGAAGATTGATGTCTAAAGTTAATTTGTTGCATTCACACTTTTTAAAGGAGTTTAAAAATGGGGGGGGGGGTAAGATTGCATTTCAGAAGTCTGTTCATTCATATATATATATGTGTGTGTGTGTGAAATAAAAATACTCTGGACTACTACTGGGTACACAGGATAGAGATGGGACCTGCTGAATATTTTAAACACACATAACATGGTAGTCTTATTTTTATGAACTTAAATCAAGTTCAGAATATTCAGAATATACGTACTTGGAGATTATTATTTTTTTTCCTGCTTTTACATCTCAGGCTAAGTGCTACCTGAAATGTGTATGTTGCTTGCTGTATTTTGTTTTAATTGTCTGAAAAAAATGATTCAGACAGCAAAAAAAAAGTCAGCATGTAAAATAATTCTCAATAATTATTGCACTTCTCAATAATTATTGCACTTCCAGTGGTAAGATTCAAAAAGGGCTGGATATCTGGCTTCTGCTGAGTCCATGTGTTGTCAGTTATGTACTGTGGGTAGGACACTTCATAGGATGAGATACTGCGTTTTGTTGTTGTTGAATGGACAGGATTTAAATAACCAGCTTCAGTTAAAATAATGTATGATGATAACATGGAATTGCAGCTGTTGGCAGACTTATTCTTCTTCATGCTTGGCTTCTCCTTTGGTCAGCCCTTGTATTTCCCCGCAGATGTGTTTCTGTGGGTTTTATTGGGGTTTTTTTTGTTTGTGTGTGTGTATGCCTTTTAATTTCTTCATAATCTGAATTGGTCAAAGCTCACCAGCCGTTTTTTAGTTGCTTATGTTGAGACCTGGATATTGTTATGCCATGTGTGATGAACGTAAAGGTTTTTTTAGAGTTGTGTCCATCTGAAATTTTCAGTTATAAGAATATGGAATAATTCACCTACTGTTATTCTGACCTAGGCTGTTGTATAGCAAAAGCTAGGG
Source organism: Aegotheles bennettii (assembly GCA_013398125.1). Taxonomy (NCBI): domain Eukaryota; kingdom Metazoa; phylum Chordata; class Aves; order Caprimulgiformes; family Aegothelidae; genus Aegotheles; species Aegotheles bennettii. Next base: position 2,799 of record VZRW01008701.1, on the reverse strand, counting down.
ATTTTGTATTGAACAGATGTAACAGAGTCCTTTCTTGCATCTACTGCATGCAAACTATTTTTTTTAGTAGTAGTCTTGTCTTTTTATTTTGGTATTTTAGTTTATTGTTTCGGTACAAAATAAAAAAGGGAGCACAGCTGTATATGTCAGTTTTTTAAAAGCTCCAGTAAACACTCTACCCTGTTACAACAGGGTCCACTTACACTGTAGGATCTTAAGTCATTGGCTAATTTGTTCTAGACTCTGAAGCCTGTCAAGTTCTCTAAGCAAATTTATAAAAGGAGAACTATTTCTTAATACCATACTTTTTGTGAGTTACAGGGTAACGAATTGGAACTTAAATTTTCCAGAGCATCTTCCTGCCTCCCAGGACATTTGCTGTGTTCAAATATTTTTTTCAGGCTGGTGAGGTAATTCCTGCTGTACTCTGCCTGTGGATGTACATCTGTTAACTTGTACGGGAATTACGCCAAATTCCACTTATGGAGAGTAGTACTTTTGTGGTATTGACTTTAGTTGGTTCTCCGTAGTTGCAGGTTCTGAAGAGACCAGAATGTGATAAAAGGAATATCTGAAGCCACCCACGCAGATACTCACTGTGGTCTGTATCTTGAACCTTGATTTCTACACAAAACTCAAGTGGCATTTTCTGAAGCGTGTGTAAATGCTTACAAGGCTCTTTAAAGCATCCTGTTCAGTGAAGTCTGTGTAGGATGCTGCCTTCCTTTTAAAGAAAAGAGAGCTAAGAAGATTGAAACTGTAGATGATCCAGACTAATGCAGAAAGGTGCATGCTACAGTGGGCTGAAATTCTGTCACCAAATACCTTCCAGTTAAGAGGCGAGGCTCTACCATTCCAGAACAAGGTGAAACGCTAATGCCAAATACTCTAGGCCAGGATCAGCAGGAGGTCTGCACTGGTCGAGAGGTCGCTGGTGAAAACTTTGGTGCCTGGGTTGTGAGGAAGTTATTCCTCTTCCCCGGGACCTGGCTGGAATACGTGTTATCTTCCTCTGCAGCAGCAGTGCCTTGGTAGATCTGTCAACCACCATCCTGTCCTCTAAACTAGGTTTTAACTAAAAATGTATACACAAGTCAGACTTGGTATATTTGACTAGAAATATCTCAAAAGTCTTCAAATGCAGCTGCCTATCCACATGCAGGAAAAAGAAGGTGGGAAAAGTTTGAAAGTTGGTTGCTTTGCAATATGGAATGATAAAAGGCAATTCCAACAAAACCTGGAAGTTCAGTCATCATTCTGGAAGTGAATATGTTTTTAATAAGTTTTCTTTCCAAATATTTGCAGTTAAGCAGAAGTTTTCTCCCTGGCTGTAAAATTAAGTCTGCCGTTCTTTCCACTGTTAACTGCATCTGTCTGTATAACTGTGCCAATATGAAAAGCAGTTGTTTTGGTAATCAATACCTGAAACTATATTGCTGTAGCATATGAAGAATAATTTAAGCAATCTATTAATTTATAACTGCAATACTTCTATCTTTCTAGATTTAAAAATTTGATAGGAATGAAAAATGAGTGTCAAAAAACTGTAAGGACTGTGTGTGTGTATATATATATATGGTATGATGTGTTTGAATAGACTAAGACTATTTTTAAGGACATGTATTTACATGGTTCTGTGAAAAGCAAATATAATGGAAACCTAGGTACAAAACTGTAAGGCAAGGCACTCTGCCTGTAAGCAGCAATTTGTTATTAATGCACTCGGTGGTATATTTGGAAAGCTTATAGTACTTTATGGTGTCTTACACATGAAAAAGCCCCAAGTTTTTTCATTGCAACCCAAAGCAATTTTAATATTTTTTATTTGAAGGCAACAGAAAACTGTTTTGTCTAATCTTTCATCTTGGGAAGATACCACATACCTTAATCTGAATTTTCAAGGTAACTGATTTTTTTTAATTATTTTTTTTTAGTATCTTATTTTTGTTTTACTGTTCAGCAGATAAAGGTAAATTGCATGTAGAAAGAAAAAATATTACTTAGAACTATATTTTGAACAATGTATGAAAAACCTTAATTAAGAGATACGTATTTTGTACATTTTATCTGGAAAGCAATGAGGCTGACAACTTGTTACAGAAAGTGATGCAGTAGATGCTGATTTAAACAGACATGATGCAAATTGTTATTTGAACTGTCGGGAAGAGCTCTGGAAAGAACAATATATGTATAGACTTACGAGTAGTTTATTGTATCTGAAAGCTTCTATTTTCTTCGTGTTTTCAAATTTTATGTCAAAACATTATACTGTGCCTAAAGAAAGATAAGAAATTAATTTTTGGTTAAACTACTATGTATTTAGGGCTTTTGACATCCCCTTGTCCTATTTGACAAGTGGAGAAGGTGGAAACTGTGCAGCTTCTCTCTGCTTTCAATTCCTTAGATCCCAGATGGTGAGAAAGCAGCGTTGCCAAGGGAAGGAGAGAGTAAATACAGGCAAAAGTAGGAAATGCAATTCTGAAAAGTCAAGCCTCAACTTATCAGACTTTTTGACACCTGGCAAGCCCTGAACAGCAAGTGGGACTTTAAATCTGCCTGAGTTTTAGCTGCTCTTGTTTATGTCAGTGAGGTTAGCTGTCTTCTACTGCAAACATATCCTTTTTGTCTGTACCTAAAATTAATCCTGGAAATGTAAATCTGGGTTCTTCTTAGAACTGTCTTCTCACAGCGTCTCTTTGTATTACAGATAGCATAGGTCTAAGAACTGTGACAGACATAAAAGGTTGCAGTTGGACAACCAGTGGGAAGGCTCAAACTTCTATATCACAGAATCACAGA
>VZRW01008700.1:0-66014 GCA_013398125.1 Aegotheles bennettii | reverse complement strand
GCTTTACAAGCTCAGGAAGTTAGTGGCTACTCTTCTGGTATCATTTGGTACCGACGTGTTTGAGAACTGCAAAACTAGAATAGCAGTGGGACACTGAAGACTGGTGCAGAAGTCTAAGCCCCAGCAGCAAAGGTAGAGTCTTGATAGAGGCTTGTGCAATATCAGCTCTAATCTGAAGTCAGGGAGGTCCAAATTCATCCCTCAAATAACACCTCTAACTCTGACCACAGCTTAATTTGGTCCAGGGCTGCAAGAAAGCTGCTCAGTGGTTTGATTTAATCTGATTTTTCTGGAGTCCATCAACTGCTTAGGTGTGGCCATGAATGTAGTGTGGTCCTGAAAGCACATTTTTAAGATAAAATGAACCATCGTCTCTTCCTGGCATGAGAAATACTGGTTTAGCTAATCCCATGATCAGAATTCATCCTCTTTTAACACAATACTTTCAAAAGCAGGAAGAGCAAGACAAGTGGCAAGCCAGACTCCAGAGAGACCTCAGTTTACCCATAGGAAGGAAACAATGGTACTTAGTGAGTTAATTTGGGATGCTCAGAGGTAAAGAACATGTGAAATACTGCATACACTAGGACAGCTGTGCTTTCTCAGTCGGGATCAAGTCATCAGCCTGTGACATTTCCTATTCTCTCCCAGCCACAAGGATAACTGTTATGCTTGACAAAGGAACCTGCTACCCCCGGCACCAGGCCCTACAGCTTCAACAGTGATGAATTCTCCTACGCCTGCATGGCTTGCCTTGTTTGCAGGTGGCATTTGAGAGTATCAGAGCAAACCAGCACAGCAAGGGGCTCCCAGCAAACATGACTGGGAGGTTAATTTTAGTGAAGGCTTAAAGTGTTAGGAATTGCAAGCCTGATTCCTTGAAGCTTGGGGATTTAATGAGCACACCCTGAGTGGTGATCTACCCCCCCACTCTGTGCAGCCTTTTGATTGTTTTATTCAGTTATTTCAAACCCTCCTCTGATGTTAAAGCCTTTTAAACAACTTCATTCAGCTCCTTAACACACTCAAGCAGGGTCTCCTCTCTGCTTTCAGCTTTCAATTCCTCTGTCATCCATCTTGCCTTTTCCCTAGAACACACTTTAAAAGAGTGTTCTTAAAGTTTGCCATCACTTGACCCTGTCTAAGCAATATTACATTTCCAACTATTCCACCCTGTCTCCTTTACCCAGAGCCCTAACGATTTTTCATTTTTTAAAAAAAAACTGCCCTGCCTCCCTTCTGCATTATATTTCCCTCTCTCCATTTAGTCAAGATGAATGAATTTTTTCCTCGGTTCAGTTCATGTTCTATAATGAGATATTCTTGCCTGATTTTCTGATGTCATCCATCCACTCAAGACTGTGAAAAAGCATCTTCTTCTGACTGTCGGTATTGTGGTAACACAATACAACCCCAAAATGTCAGAGAGCATCCCCATATCTGAGACTAGAGCCCACAGGATTTACAGGAAAAACTAAGATGACAGGTGGACACTGAGCTTTATTTGCTCAGTGTCACTTTTGGGCACTTCCATGCTGTCCATGCTGTGACTTTGGGCAGTCACGTACCGACTGTAACTTGGTTCCTCCTAGCACAACCCTCTCAGCCCGACCTTGCCCAGAGACAAGCTGAGTGACTGAGAAACAATGACAGTGGTGAAAGAGGAAGGGAGGAAGGAAATCTGAGTTTCACAAGTACAATGAATGTAAAGGGGCAAATGCACCATGTTATGGGTGAAGAGGTTGGGGGCAGTGAAATCTGAAATGGAGAGTGTGGGTGACAGGAGTGTGGTTCACAGGATGGCTGTGGGAGGAGGGGGATTGGAGGATGTACAGTCCCTGCAGAATGGGCTGGGCAGCAGTGCAGGCACAAGCCTGGCTCTTGAGACTCCTGGGGCTTGGTTTTCCGAGTCAGCAGCTGGAATTACACCATTTGACACCTCTAAAGCCTCCAGAGGACACCCATATGCCAGGATCTTACCAAGTCCTGCTGCTGCCCTCCTGTCTTCCCACAACCTCCCTCTGTCCTGCTCAGAGAGGCAGGTTATGCTGGTCCTGCCAGTCAGATCCCAGTAACTACTCACCAGACAGCTCCAGTTCCTGGGGACCAGCTGAAAAATCCTGATCCTGGAATCACAGATGTGCTGTGTGCTGCTGAGCCGCTGCTCTGCTCCCGCTTGGAGATGGACACACTTTACAAGGTGACAGCAGTAAGTCTTTCATATGAAAATGAGATTTTTAAGAGGGAAGAAGTTAAGTTTAGAATTAACTCAACGTGCCTGAACCCAAGATGAGGAACACTTTTTAATCAGCAGCCTAATGGCTCCACAGGCTCTGTTCTTCAAACTGTCTAACAACTTTTCATCCCAGACACTGTCAATCAAACAGCAGGCCCTGGAAATTCTCGTACCATCTCTCCAGCAGGGTATTTTTGCATAGAGGTCTTGCTGATGGGTTTGCAAACTTTGTTACAGTCAGACTTGCTTCACTAAGGAATGTAGGACAGAACTTTTTGTTTTGCATGGAACACACCTCTTTAGGGATGCAGTATTAAGATTTCCTCCCCTTTCTTACCCAAAAGAAAATTAAAAACTAATCACTCGTTAAGAAGAAATATAAATTAAAGTATCACAGATAGCTGCTTTCCTTCACCTACTGGTGCTAGGATCCTATTCAAAATAAACTGAAGACTTCCTGTTCTGAGGCTTGGTCCTGGCACGAGAAAACACACAGCACAGCAATTGTGCTCATGCCATCAGCAATGAGGGGTAAATGCAGCCATCCACCACTCCACACTTACACAAAACTATTTTTCTTCTTAGAGGAGAATCATAGTAACGAGCATCTTCCGCTCTGCACAGAAACTGAAGGATGTGAGAATGCTGACTTCAGACATGATACATTCATAGGAACACTCACTGTTGATTCCAGAAGCTTCAGATTTTAAGGCCCACAGGAATCCTCTCTCCCCACCTCCTGCCTGGCACAAGCCAGAAAATTCTCCCCATGATTCCTGCATCTAAGCCCAAAGCACCTGCAGAGTCGTATTTCTCACTGAATCGGAGTCGCCCACTTATGTTGATGGTTAACTATCCCTTTACCATTATGAATTATTTTAACATCAAATTGTCATGGGATGCTACTCTGCATTGGCCTGCTACGCTGAAGACCTATCAGGTTCCATGTTTACTCCAGTGAAAGTAACTCATCTTAATCATCTTATTACTGGAGAGCTGTTTTTCTCTCGCATGGGCCTCTAACGCTTTTTCAAACAAAACGGATACCATAATGGTTTTGTTTTGTTCTGTTTGTTTTTTTTTTATAGAAACACTTTATTGCTGCAGTCAATAACCCTGTGTATCACACACAAATAACCAATTACAGTTTAAGAAACTAAAAATAATTCTGCAAGTGGTAATACTGAGAAAATGAACATACATGAAAGGATACAAAACTATACATTTAAATTACTAGAAATTTACTAACTAAAAAATTCTGCATTAGTGTGAAGTGTCTTGTATAAACTATACAACACATGCCAGTGTAAAGTTGTTTAACGTTATACAATTACCTATCTACAAATGTTTTACCTAAATACAAGATCAGCTGCAATTTTTTTTACACAGTTATCTTCTATACAAAGACAAGTGCTTTCAGTACTTCATTAGAATATACAGACACTGCAATATCTCAAAACTGAAAAATAATCACAAAATAAAAGATCCCACTCAGAAGCTATCTTTGCATATCTAATGTAAGGCTGTGAAAATCCAGCCAGCAATATCCTTGCTCTCATATTTGCCCTGTTTCACCCATATTTGAGATGAATCCAATCCAGAATGACCAACCTCCTTTTCATTACTGGCCACAATCTTCACAGCAGACTACACCAGAAATCTGTATCTTAACATACACCTCAGCTTTAGCAGAAATTTGGACCTAGGTCTGCTTTGTCATAGATCCTTACTTACCCAGCCAAACACAGGGGAGAAGCAACTGGCTCCCACGTGTGGCCATATCCATGCACCATGGGTGGCAGGCCAAGCACCCCCTTCCTTACAGCACCACCACCAGTGGGATAGGCAGAAGGGGGCTTAGACAGGGAGTCAGTATTTCTTCCCAGGATTTCCCAGGCACAGTACAGAGGCCCAGCACTTCTCTAAACCCTGGCAGACTCAGTGTTGAACCCCTCCTGCTGAAGCAAAGCAAATCTCAATGACATTCAACCAGAGGAAGCTGTTCCCAGGTCTGGCCATCTCTTCAGAACAGAGGGCAACATTTTAAACACCACCCCCACTCCAAAAATACAGGCTTACAGTTGAAGAAAGTCCTGAGAATTCATAGGAATTTAACATCTCATGATCTCTTAAAGGGGATCAACCTCCTGCAGCACACACCTGTATTTCTAATATGACGCATGTTCATGACCTGGCAGATATACCACAATGACATGGCAGGGAAATTTCCTTGGCACAGCTGGCATTTTTTTTGGACAGGATTTAAGTCTGTAGAACGGGAGTCTGGTCAGATGTCTAGAGCATGGGGCGTCTCAACAAGGGCTCTGGCAATCTAGGGAAGGGGTTGTGGTCAATCATATTAAGCCTGTATTCCCCCCTACTTAAATTCTGGTCTCAGAAAAGTCCCAGGTAGCCCAAACTAACTTTGGCCAAGGAACAAGGACTAAAAAAATTCAGATTTCTATTTCAGTCATTTCAAAAGCTGCCAGAAGGAAGCACTGGAAAGCCTGACCTGACAGGGGGTGGTCATTCCCCTTACTGATGGGAAGGATGAAACTCACCTGAGCTAGCATCAGTGCTTTGCAACTGGAAGCTGAAAACAAGTCAACAGAATCTCCTTGAGGAGAAAGAAGGAAAAAGCACCATTCAGCCTTCTCACACAATTTGATGGCACCATGCTGAAGCAGGGAACTGCAGCTCCAGAAGCCCACTGTTAACACCAAGCAAGAATCAGCATGAAGTGTGACCAGCATAAATGAAAACCCCTGACAGATGGATCTCTTCTGCATCCCTTCCTGGTATGAGCATTTCTTAAGCAGTATAAAGAATTTACATATTAGGCCTTAACTCTCAATCAGAAAAGACCTGCTGGGAGATCGGATGGTTAGCAGCAACACTGGCTAAAACAGTTTCATCCACAAATATTTTCCCCAGATGATTTAGCTGTAGATTATTTTTCTTGCAAAGTTAAGATACACAGTGGCACAGCATAAAGCCTTCAGTATCTTAAATACACTGAACACTACCTGGCATGTGTCATTTGGAGCTTCCAAACCACCAAGTGAGATTTCTCTGTTTCACCAAGAATCACGTATGACAGTGACTGAAACAGGACCAGCACATTACAGTATGCCATATGAGCACTTGTCAGAACATCACTCAGACATCAGTGCCTCTCAGGTGTGAGCTGGAGAACAAGCGGTTTTCATACCAGAACTTGTCCGTTTTCATTTCACCTACTGGCCACAGATCAGATGAGAACATGCACAGCATCAGTCGGCAGCTGATTCTGTGCACCTTGAAGCTGTAAAATGAGCACCTCACAGATATGTAAGCCTTGTGCACTTGGGCATTTCAGAAGAACATGATGAAGGTGTGCAAGACCTGATAACCCACCTGAGTTTACCTAGTAAATCTTTTCACAGAACAAAATAGAAAACAAAACAAGACAGCGTATTATCTGGGTTCTCAGAATAGAAGAGGATCACTCACAGCAGAGTTCAGGAAAGGGCCTGAGTAATTGCACTTTAAATTATGGCAGACATAGGCAACAAACTACATGCGTACAGTCACGAAGACTAGCAGGCTACGCAGGGTTTGTCTGCCTGTTTCACATAAGCATGGGACATCCTGACACCTAGTACAAATCCTAGCTTTGCTAGGACTGCCTAGAGGTCTGGGTATTTTAAAACATCTCAAGAACAAGGTACCATGTTGTTCGTGAAGATCACAGCCAGTAAGCTTCAAGCATGAGATCATGCAGAGGCATGGATGCACACACATGCTTTTCCTCTTAAATGCTCTTAGAAACCACTGGTGCTCTCTCTTACCATAGTCCCTTCTCTGCCTTCTTTTAGAAGATTAATTTACAAATAAATTAATATTACATTTTAAGAAAAAAATCACCGATCTCTTACAATTACTCTTTGAGAAATCTTAAAGCAACTACTTTTATTACAAAAAGAACTTGCTCAATGAAAGTTGTACTCGAAAAAGACTAAGTAAAGCCTGAACTGGAGCTGGGGATTTAATTCCATATCTCAATACATAAACAGAAGCTTTTACCTAATAGAGAAGTCCAGGCAACTCATACTAAGACCAACCAGAAGATTATCATTGACTTTACAGAGACTTATATAGGGCTCAGGTAGAAAAATTCAGCTTTCAAATGCAGAGGCCTTGTGGATGGCCTTTTGTAGGGCTTAATTGCTGCTCCAGTTGCACTGAGACTTTGGTTAAACTAGGGCTTGAAGCTGGACAGGAGTGCAGTGATGCAGATTGGTCAAGCGAATTAACAGCAGACACCCCAGGCTTTGGGTAACTCTGTCTAAAGCCCTGCAAATGGATTTTAAAGCTTTTCCTCTCTTTTAATTGAGGCTGACTGATTGAAAAGCCAGTCCCAAACTCAAAAGCACAGACAAAACTATTCTCTGAACATGTAATGCATCAACATCAGGACTAAAACCAGGCAGGTATTTTTAAACTCATCTACTTAACGCAGTATCTACTCCCTAGACTTTAATCTCAGCACCTCCTCTGACAACATTAAATTCTCAGGTAATTCACACATGACACAGCACTAAAGAAAGAAAACCAATTTCAGCTGTATTGACTAGGTAGGGGTTTTTTTTTCCATAACAGCTCACATTTTCACCAATATAGCAACAAACCCTTTGCCAATGGTTTGGAATTAAAGTTACATCAGGTATATATGTGCAGGTGTGTTGATGGTCTGACCTGCTAAAGAAAAAAAAAAGCAAAACCAATCCCCAAAACAGAGCACTGAAACCATTACGCATTGAAAACAAACACTGTACACATCCACGGCTTCCCATACAATGGTCACAAGTGCAATATCCTTTGAAAAAAATTGCTCCTCAAAGGAATCCCAAAGAGGCAGAATTTTTTAGTGTTATGTTTAGTAAGATAATGTGGGCATGTGTTAGAAATCAAAGGTTGGAATTTTTTTTCATTTTTGTTTTATAAGGCAAGAGGTTTATGTTCGAGTAGAATAGATGGGGTAAAGAATGAAGAAATGTTCCAAAAATGACACATTCTTTCAAGTTTCATTCTCATTTGACATACATATTACAAAATAAAGATTTTTAAAAGTGCTATATGCTTTGTAAGTCTCATCACAATATGTAAAGCAAAATTTTACACCTGCTGCCTAAGACAAAATATTAGTGGCAGTGTTAGTGGTAGATTAGACTCCAGCTCTCTCATTTCCCTCAGTGTTTGGGACAACCTCCTTCATCATGCTTAAAGAACAGATAAACAAACAAGCAAACCCCACTCTACCAATACTCCAGAATTCTTTAGAGACATCTTCTAAAGTAACAGACTCCATGAAGTTGATGACAGTTCACTAGTGGCTTTCTTGATACCAAACCAAAGGCTCACTCTACCCAGTATCCTGTGGCTCTTTGATCAGCCAATACGAGACACAATGTTGAGAGTTATGCAACCGTGATGACATCGAGAGATATGCCAAAGGGATGTAAAAAAATTCCAACAAAAAACAAATGTAAAAAAATTCATCCACCAGCCCTCAGCTGTTAGTCAATTTTAAAAAGGTAGAGCAGTTTGCAGTAAACAATGATATTTTAAATCTTCAAGGACATACAGAAACACCCCTCCCACCCAACAATCAGACGTGAAGGATTTCTGCAGCACAGTCTTCTGGCTCTGTGTAATGTGAAGAGTTTGTGTCTGAATGGTGAACTCCAAGCATTTCTTTACTTTCGAAGTTTGGCTCCATTAGTGCAGGTTTTTCAAAAATATTCTTTTTGCTAGTTTCTGGACAGTTCTGTACATATATTACTCGGTTATAAGCTTTAAGTCTCTTCCACAGCTGTACGTACACTTTGCATTGTACATACATGAACAGAAGTCCTCCAGTGAAACCAATAGCCACAACCACAAGCTTAGTCCAAAATGGCCACTCTAGAATCCCTGTAAGAAAGAAAATTAAAAAAGAAGAAAGAATAAGGAGCAGGTCAGTATTGGCTGGACTACATTGAATCTCTCAAAAACATCCTTTAAGGAAATTGTCATAGAATTTGGGCTGTGCAAACTATTCTCATTTTACCATTTTTCTAGTTTGGTGTTTTTGTTTTATCCCCTTCAAGTCAAACACATGCAGATTTCTACTTCACATACCATATTTATTCTCACCTACCAGAGGAAAAACAAAACAATTGATCCTCTGTGTCTGAGGCCTTGTGTAGCACAATCAGACAGAATCAAGACAATAGCCAGTAATAATTCTAGGTAATTTTACACCTGTTTTTAAATGAAAATTTGATCAGATTATGAAAGGGATTCTATAGCATGGTTTCCTCTTCATAGCAAGAAACTCAGTTTAGTGACCCAAGAAGTCTGTTCCAGTCTGTGATCACACAGTACCTGGAGTCATATTCTTTAAACTCAAAAGGGAATGATTGTTACTGCCTAGCTTGACACATTCATTATGCAAACCAGACAATTTTATCTGCATCAGACCCCACAACTTGTAGTTGAAATAGAGAGTCTCTTCTGATGCAAAACTGTAAGTGTTGGGAGATGCTGAAGCATTCTGACAAGCTTACCCTGCATATTAAAAATGACCACCATTACTTTTCCTGAGTTTGTCTAGCTCAAACTTTTAGACATTGGCTCTTGTTACATCTCTATCAACTACTTTTAAATGAGAGACTTCATTTTATACATTTTCTGCTTACATAGGCCCTGTATCCACCCATTTTCTCTCCTCTTTAAAGATAAGCAGCATCACAAGACAGATATGAAACCATGCTGAATCACTCACTATCAGGTTTCTCAGAGAATAAAATCATGGCCTCCCAAGTATTCAAAGTTTTTACCACGATGCAGTCCAGTGTTCTTCTGGAAATACATGGTAGTGTGGGAGGAATGGAAGTATTTTAGTCCACAAATACAAAGGGCACTGTAATGTGACTACTAATGAAATTCCACCCATGATTAATACCTGGACCTCTGATTCACAGGTGAGCTATCTGATGCCACCTGTAGGCAGTGACAGCATATGCTTGCCCCTGTGGAGACAGGAATGTATACCCACACACACTCTCCAGCTTATTACAGCAATGCCCAGATTTAGAATCCCAATGAAAGGAGCAAAGACAGCATTGTAACAAGTACTAAATGTTCACACTAATCCTCCTATTCACATTTATCTAATACATTTACTTGTTAAAATAACCTAGAGACAATAAATCTTTGAAAGCATATGCTTTTCATTATCATATGGAAACCTTACACTGAAAGGCCAACAATTTTCAGCATACATGGAAGAGATGGGGTTGGATGGAACAGAAACAAAAAGATTTCATTCAAAGCAGCTTCCTGACTGAAGTAATGAACAACCAAACCACAGACCAAATGAGAAATGACCGCAAAACTGTTCAGTTTGAGGCAATATTCTGCTCTGAAGAGACTGCCAGCTCTGTGCATTTGCAGGTTTGCAATCACCAGCAAAATATTTTCCAACTGCATGTCTAGTTGGCATGCAATGCTCTGTGAGCCAGGACAGCTTACCTTCTAATGGCTCCCAGCCTTGGTAGGTACACTGTCCCTTTTATCCTCACCTTCAGGGACAGGTCAGCTGCCTGAGAAACAGTTCTGTGGCAGCTGTAAATTTGCAGCCCAGCACACCCAGGTAAAAAGATTTCAGTTTGATATGATTACAGCTGGTATACTAGAGAAGGCCTACTATTCAAGAAGTCAAGTCATCCCTGCAGGGGGGTGGCAGCCACTACACGAATTCCCGTGCACCTCATCTCAGTTGCATGAATTGGAGTCCTAAGAATCAACCTGAATTTATTCTGCTTCAGGCACAATCACTCCTAAAAACTTTTCCATGTCTAACATCTCCAGTCTAACATGGTTCTAGCTGAAAACTCGTGCTAACTGATCTCACAGGTGACTGAACAGGAAGAAAACCCTACTGATTTATCTCAAAGATTTGGATTTAGGTTCCTCTTACTACTTCTCTTTTTAAAAACTCTTTTGGTTTTGCCCACTTAAAAGGTAGCCATAGCAGCAAACAAATGCTTACATCCTTATCTGCTTAGTAAGTGTTTCACTTCAAAACTAGATTAGCAAAGGCAATGCAATTTTGTGTCTGGCTACAGTGGATTAGCTCTGGTATCTGTGCATTTCACAAGTGCAAACTAAACTGCCTTGAAATTGACTTAAAAAAGCACCCACAGATGAGTTTACACTGATTTAATTAAACCATTTTAGAGCTGTGCTTTTAAACCAATCCAACCTCAAGCTAAAGCTAACTAGTCCTTAAGTATAAACATTATCTGCACACTCGTGCTCTGCATTCTTTCTGCATTCAGGATAAATAATTATTCCAAGAGAATAAGCGGGAAGATAAGCAAGTAACATACCAGTAGTCTGTCCCTGTTTAATCTCTTCAGCAGTCCTGTCTATCAGGACATAGAGAGACCACACAACGCAGGTGATGGCAATGATATGGAATGTTACAGAGCACATTATCTTCCTCCTCTCACTGGCCGTCATCTGCAGCTTCTCCCACTGGCAAGAAACACAGAAGCAGAACAAGAGATTAGGCGTTTATTGTAGTTACTAAAGAGTATAAAAACAGAACATTGATAACAATAAAAAACAGGCAGGAGACCAGCTTCCTCCTAACACAGATTTTAAAAGTCAGACAGCATTATTGCTCTGACCGCAGCATGCGTGAGAGAGCTGGCAGCTCACCCTGCTGCGACAGGAGAGGTTCTGGCGCCGGAGCGGACCTCCAGAGCTCAGCTCCAGTCTGGAGCCTCAACACAATGTCATCACACCCTGTTACCCAGGCAAGCGCAACTCCATCACAGAGGGACTCTAATGTGAGGCCCTGTGCAGCGCAAGCAAGGCTTCTCCTTCCCGCGTTCCCCACCCAACAGCAGGTAGCCACAGTCACCACTGAGCGTTGTGAGTGGCAAACGATACCCTTGCTCAGGCAGTCATTCAGTAAAACACTGCAATAAAAGTGGTACATGATTCAACTGACTGGTGCATGCAAGACATCTCATGCTGAGCTCTGTTAAGAGTCCCTTGGTGCACAGCCAAGGCTGTTTAGCTCTCTCCTCCTACCTCTGAGAGTTTCATTCAGTCTTCACATATATTTAACACTACTTACAGCAGTGACACCCATACTTTATTTTCAGTGTTTTAGTGCACTTCAATATACTTGCCCTAAGAATATGCAGCAGAACCAGGATAACAGCTCTTGTGAGAGGATGCAGCAAATCCCAGACCTGCATCTATCAATAACATTTATACAGTCCAAATGGAAACCACAAAGTCAGGTTACTGTCATTTAGGAAAGTTACAAAGAAACAAGACAATTATTATAGAGGCTTCTAATATGCAAGGAATTGTTCAAAGCCAACTTTTATTTGTTTTTACTGGAGACATCTGGGAGCTTTCTTTTTTTTTCTTAAATTATTTTTTTGGCAATTTCCCCTACGTATGTGATGAAAATTTTTGCACATTCGTTATACATTCCTCAGCGTATCTGCTTGGAACAGAGAGTTAAGATGGGCTTTTCTCACACTTTCACAAAATACATGCTGGGCACATAAATTTCTCATACATGCTCACGTGTTTCTAGAGAGGTGCATTTGATGTCTCCCAAAATAATTTGTAGAAAAAGTGGACTTTGAAGAGGAGGAATAATGTGGAAGAGAGAGAGGATGATCTGACTGGTATGACCGAGATCACCCATTATGTTGAATTATCATTTTCACTGCTACAAATACAAGAACGGTTGAACCCTGAAACTTTGCAATACTCTGTCTTGCCAACAAACAATCTCTTTGGCCACTCCAAGCCACATCTCCAGTTCCGTGGGCACCCAAATCTCATTGTAGCACAAGAATTGAAGACTTCCAGCAACGATATGCTAGGCTCATGTCACGCTAGAAAGCTCTACTCTTTCAACCTTAGAAAAAAGACTAGAGAAACAATTCTCTTTGGATGTTGCATTTTAAATGGAAAATTCCTTTTGTATCTGAACAAAGCTGTTTACTTTTGATAGACAGTATAAATTAATTAATCAATTTTGTCAAAATTTAAGCCATGCAAAATCTCTCTGTGCATGCTTTTGCAGAGCCACGAGGGCTTGTGGTTTGACTAATTTATATTTCCCTTTTCTGTTCCACAGCCTGAGCTCCTCCGCTGAACAATATCTCCTGTGAACTGCTGGCTGCACAGCCACCAAAACAACTCATACCATCTCGTCTCTTCAAGAGATATGACTGCACAGCACAAGGAAAGAAATTCTGCAAACTATGCACTAGTCCAAAGAGGAAGCTAGAATCCGTAGGTCCCTGCTGTATTATTCCGATGACACAGCATGTGGCATTTCCCAATTAAAATAGTCAGCATTTCTGGGTTTTTGAAGTGCTGCTAAAACAAACAAACAAACAAAATCAGCAGAAAATTTAGACTTAATGTCTTCTTTTTTTTCTACTGAAATTGTAAAACGGAGCATCCCTCTCTTGTCTCCCCTCATCTTCACTTCAACTGTGACACATTCGTTATTTTCATCCTCTTCTTTTAGTAACCTGGTGTTTGAACAGATCAATACACTGTGCTGTGATACAACCTTAAGATACTGAAGATGTTTTATTCCAGTTCTACCCTACAGACAAGCACAAGCCCTATTATTTGTCCCATCCTGTTCATCATCACCAGTTCCAGACTGTTTTCTCCTGACTGACAGGATACCAGAAAGGCTGAGTTGAAGATACAGAGGCAGTTTATCTTCTGGCTGCAGCTGAACCTCTAAAAGACTCCTTAGATGTATTTGAGAGGTAAATTTCTTCTTCTGTTTATGGCTCTGCCCCTACCTTCTGGCATCTGCTTTCCTTCCCCTAGATGACTTGTTCAGATATAACTAATGATGCTGAGTGACTCATATATGAAGGTGCCCAGCAGCTTTTTCTTACAGGGCACAAATATTCAGAATATGCTTCCCACCCACTCCAGGCAGAACACACACAGAAAAAACAGCAGCCAATTGCCAACTATAGCCACTTTTATACTTGGAATTCTCTAGAGTAATTTCTTCAATGTTCTATGGCTAGGTTGTGCAAAGTGTTGTCTGGGCGGATATCAGAGCCCCTGACAGCCAACATTGCAACTGAGAGACACGATGCTCTGTGCCAAGGGGCTAACCAAGGAAAAATCTGCACGGCTTAGAAGGCAATGATTTGTCTCAGTCATAAACAAAGGTCGTCCTATCAACCAGACATGCTAAGCTATATACTTTGCAGACTGTACACCTATGTAAAAAACAAAGAGGTGTTTGAAATCTACTCTGTTAGGAGTTCCTTTTGGAGGATGTGAGAAAACAAAAAGGATACAACCACAAAACTGGCCTTACAGTACAAGCAGCATTCAAGTACTTATACTTTAAGTCACCAGATTTATGAAAGGTACTTCTCCATAAAACAGAAATACAGATAGTAGCAACCTGAAGTAGTAACACCTAGTCATTCACAGTCAAAGAAAAAGTAAAAATTAAAACATATTTATTGGTGAATTTTCCTCTACTTACACTAAAATAGGCTTGCTCCTTTAAAAAGAAAAAAAAGCTATAATTTTTAACCAAATTACACTCAGAAAGTGTGATTTAAAGAAAGTTTAACCTGAAAACCTCATATATTTTCAAGAGAACTTCTAAGCCATGTGGATCTCATAGCAGGAAGCCAAAGCAGGTAACAGTGATACAAAACTTTGTATTTATACACAGAGAGCTGCCAGGCTGCAATAGCTAACTCTTGGAGCTGGATTCCACTGATGTTGAATTTGCCACACTGAGTGTTAATTTAAATCCTTTTGCACCTATACAAAACTGACCTGACTTACTAAGGAGCCACAGAAATGTGATAAATGTGCGGGAGGTGCTGCAGGCTCATGGGCAAGGACTGCTTCTTTTCAGAGTGGATCTGTGTTTAACAAAGCATTTCCTTAGGGAAGCAGGTCTCGTGCCTACCTTTCGCAAAGGCTTCAGTTTTGTCTCCATGATGAACTCATACTTGCACAGTTCACAGCATCGCGTATCTGAGCTCTTGATCCATTGCTGCAGGCAGGCTTGGTGCACAAAATGAAGACTTCCTGTGCAGTGACAGGGGGTAATCAAAGGGCTCTCATCATCTCCTTCACAGTGACATATCCTGAATCAGAAGCAAAGCTGCTCATTAGGAGAAGAGGAAGCAGAAAGGATGTGGAAGAGGCATGTAATATCTGTGATCACACACAGTTGCCCATTGAGGATCCTGAGACATACATATCAAAGGAATGTGTTCCGTAAAGGAGCTAAAACTAAAGAACTCCCTTGCTGTGCAAGCACATACATAGCCACAAAATAATTGAGCACAGACACTGCTAACTAGACAGCTGCTTTCTAACAGATGAGGTGGGACACACAGAGCCTGACAGAAATGCAGTATCCAAAAGAAAAAACAGGGAAAGAAATGACAACGCTTCATCAAGAACAACAGCACTTAACTGAAAGCATTTAAACAGATCAGACAGCACTTCCCAAGACAAAATATGCATAGAACAAAATTCCCAAACCACTCATGAAACAGCCTACCCCAGCATCATGAAGAGTTAATTCAGACAGCCTGGATCTTGCACAAGTGATTATTTCTAGTACCAGTTGCTAAAAGACTGCAAAGCTACAGCAGTGATCCTTCCCTAAAATACATCTACTCTAAATGGACTAATGGTTTTGCTATTCAATTCTTACTTTGCAAGAGCTGCTAGGGGGGGAAGCATCAGGTCTGCAAAATTCCCTGTTTCCTTCACAGCCTAACTGCAGACAACGACACCTGATACAGGGTTACTACCAGTTGCTGGCATTTCATTTCCAGCTTCCATTTATACACAACCCTTGGGTTGCACCAAACATCACTAAGTCCTTCTAACCGTGTGGAAGAGGTCTTGAATTGAAAGGAGGAGAGTAAGGAGCTCAGGGAATGAATGCAAGTTACTAAGCATATGTGAAGTACATCCTGGCATGCTGCCATCCCTGTCTATTACTGAAATCTCTTACTGATGTGTAGCATCTTGCCTCTCGCGACCTTGCTGATAGCTGGCAAGTGGAAATGAAGGAGTGGGTGGATTAACATGAATGTCTTGATGACAAGCCAGTACTAAACTAGATTTTGCTGGTAACGAAGGGGAAATTAAATAATACTGGCAAGTAGTAACAAAGCCAGTTTCAGAAAGGGATGTCAGGGAGGTGAAAGATTAGGATAGTAAAATGATAGGTAGGAGGATGAGACATTTGCTCCTGAACTTGATGACTCCTGCTGCTCAGCCACATTTTGGAGTTGGGATGGGACAGACCTGCAGACAAGTCACCATGAAGACAGTCCAGAGCTGGCTGTTTCCACCGCCTGTGCACATGATTAATCCTCTGTAGTTGAAACAAGTGTACACATCATTTTTGGACCTCACACCATGGAGATCACAAAGGCCCACCATTAACACTCAGTGCCCAGATCCCCCTTTCAGCTAAGGCATCCAGAAAGCCCTTTACAAATAAGAGAGTGGTGAGATACAAACTATGAGGAAAAGATGAAAAAAAAATAAATCTTAAGCTATATTGACCTGATCTCAGAAGCAATGCTCAAACACCCTCTATTCCTCATGACTCCCCATCCTCTGGCCCAAACTAGCAGTAACTGTCAGGACAACACATTGCTCATTAAAAGCTATGTTCAGCTTGGCCTTTGATATGTATAGCTGTTTCTCTCATGATATTCCCAGTTTGGGTACTCATAATAGAAAAACATCTCAGAACCGCAAACCTAAAACAAATTGCAAGAGAATTCATTTGACTCCAAAGGAAATTCTTTTGCTTAGTAGCCTTGTTAAGTGCATCAGAGAGATGCAGGACAGCAGAGAGAAGGCTGCATACTTCAAATTACACATATTAAAGCAAAGTGACAGGGTGAAAGAAAAGACAGAAACAGCACAAAGGCAGGGAAAAGCAAAACGGTCACCACCACACATGAGAGGGCTCAAAGGTAGGCGGGTCTCTGGTAAACCAACCTGCAGGTATCCCCCGATGTGGACACAGGGGAGAGAGGGGGTAATTTTTCTGAGAGGGGAGAAGGGCAGTCAAGGTCACTGTCCTTCTCAACTGAACAGAGCGGTGCCCGCTGCTCTTTTGTTTTCAATTTCATTGAGGTGCTGTCCTCAAAGACATCATCATCTCCCATATCATCAGAGCAGAAGTCTGTGCTTTCCACCAGCACACTGGAGGATTTCTCAACTTGGAAGCGACTGGAATAGCTTTCCAGTTCGTGGAACTTATGCAGGCTGTTGGTGCTGGAGGTGTGGGAGAAGGAAAAAAGGTAACGTAACAGTTTTTTGCTCCTTGAGGTGTCATGGTCCACTTTGTCATCCAGCAGGGGGATATGTACAGCGCTGTTGTTCTCTGCATCTCCTGATGCACTTGAGTAGTTAGAAAAGGAAGGGATGTAGGAGTGCTTAGAATTGCTAAAAGAAAGAGGCCTGAGATTCAGCGGTTTCCTCTCTTTAAGACGAAATTTGTTAATCCTTAAACACTGCTCTTGAGTCGGGGTCAGTTTGCCTTCCGAGAGTGTTCGCTCCACATAGTCAAAGCACTCACTGGTGCTCTGCGCCTTCTGGTCCACGTCATTGAGGGACTTGGAGAATTTCAGAGTGTGGGTGGGCTTTACAGTCTTAGCAGACCTGAGTGCCTGGCCCCGATCCTGCCCATGGGAGTTTCTCTTTGCTGCATGTAACGTGTCCTGACAGATTACTGTCACAGTGACCCCTTGTGTCAGAGGGCTCTGGCAGTGAGGATTTTTCAAGACAACAGCAGATTGCACTGGACTGTGATGACAACACTCAGAAAACACTGCACTGGAACTGCATGCAGAACAGTGGAATAAAAGCATAGAAAGTAAAAAACAATTACATAAGAGAACACGTATAATTAAAAGTGAAGAAATGAGAATTACGGCTAGTGTGGGAATGGCAAACATAGCAGGGGCCAAACAGTCAGTAGGATTCAACGAAGCAGTGTTAGACAGCAGTTGAGTCAAAACAAATGGGACGCTTCAAATGGGAACCCCACACCGCTTACTTCCCCATACACGTGCTCTTTCAGTTTTGTTTTCTCTTAATTTCAACCTCGCACGAGCCTCACTGTAGCCATGCATACAACACACTTTACCTGCAGATGTCCTGGTTGGATGGTGTAACAGAAGTCCGAGAGAAGCTATGAGGGGCAAAGACAGAGGTTGGACTTCCAGCCTGCAATGAAATTAAAACAAACAAACAAAAAGGAAGTCACAAGTCGGAAGAGTTTGGTAGACACAGCAATTGCCTTCAGGCTTAAATGCAGCATATGGAGTCAGATACCACTCTACATCAGATATTTAAGGGCTAGTTGCAAGAATGTGGCTTTAGTGTCAAATGCTAAAATGGGAGGTCATACAGCCTCATTCTTGGAAAAGTAGTAATCGAGACAGAAACATTTTCCCCCAAGGTCAAATGCAGCCATCGCTGGAGCGGAACCTGCCAGCTGTCAAACATCACACAGAACAATAGCTCAGGAAATGAGCAATGCTACAGTAATTACAATAATTAGATGGAGGTGTGTGTATAGACTAGTCAGAATTTAGCTACCACATAATAGCTAATCCTTCCATTTATAATGATGACAAGAGATTAGAGACTTGGGTTTTTTGTTTTGTTTTTTTTTCACAAGACAGAACCATCAGTAATTCAGTAACTCAGACAGTATTTAGGGACTTATTTTCCGTACTAGCATATGCACATGAGCACCATCTGCCAAACCAGACCATTCCCTGAGTTACTCTTTGTACTCTGTGAGGCCTTTCATCCTGCTTTTACTCTGACAGGGTCTTTCATCTACTTGAAGATGATCTGTGGCAGCAGTTACATTCATAAGACCCAACAAGAGCACAGTAAGAAATAGAATAACTGAAGAATAAAGCTAAGCTCTTGGCATATTTAACACTTACTAGAAAAGCCTCTAAGATGAATATGGTAAGAACGATCATTGTTTCAGAGTTGGGACTCAATAGGCTATTATTATAGGCCTTTTCTGCCACTATATTCTGTGGGTCACTAACAGAAACTTTTCAACTCTTCCTAGAGGTTTTGGCAAGGAGGAGACTTGCTCTGACAAAGAGAACCTTTAAACCCCGTTGTCCCATGTTCCACAACTGCTGGATAGGCTGTGCTGCTCACCCACTCCTGCAAAACACTGCTCACGTTTCAAAATTCAAACAAAGGCTTACAGTTCTTTTGATCCACAAAGCAAGACTCCTGAAACCCAGGAAGGAACAACACAATTAGCAGAACAACAAAGGTGTCAACACTGGGCTGGGCTGCACAAAAACCAGCACAGTCAGCACAGACCTGGGCCAGGCAAATGCACAAAACTAGACTGGGAGAGACCTCAGGTCATGAAAGGTGTGTTGGGACAGAAACACGCTTGCCCCACCCTGTGCATCAGCCTGAGACACCAGAGCTAGCTCAGTCATCACTGCTTTGATGACCTCTGGTCATGGTGCAACGCACACTGTATCTCTCTCAGGTCTCTTCAATTCTACACTTAAATTATTAAAAGCCCCTATGGTATATTTAAACGAGGCCACTGCAGGCTTTTACACCCTCATAGCCAAAGCAAGGTTCCATGTCACACAATATACTCTTTTTTCATTGTGAGAGAAGATCAGCATACTAGAACATACATGCTACTTTAAAATACAGATAAAACCATCATCTTCTGCGTTACAGGACTCATGTGTTAAGGTTTTGTTTCTCTAGGGTTTATCTGGGTCTAGAAGAGTCGAGGGCAAGACTCAAACACACACCTCTTGATACATAGCAAGACACTGTAACTTATTTCCCATCCTGCCCAGCTAGGCACACATATAGAATAAAAATCAAGAGAATAGTCTTGGACCAGAAGGAAAACTGAACTATGTTATGACTGTGAGAAAACAAACTAAAGCCTTAAAGATCAACTTCAGACTTTACCCTGGAAGCTATGGTTCTTTACATTTTACACCACTTGCACATGGTAATGATATAGGATGCTGATCATACAATGAGGTGAATTCAGGTGTTTCTTGGAAACTTGCTCTCTATTTGATGCTTAACCTCTCTCTGTCTTCAAATCTGATCTTTTAAAAAGAGTTTGTGGAATAATTACTTTTTTTTATAAAAGACTGACAAGTTTGTGGAAGATCTGACACTATAATCTGTCACTACAATTATGCAAATAAAAATTAATAGAACTTAAATAATGAATTATTTAAAAAGATATATTTAACAATCTTCTAAAAACAAAATATTGAACCAGTAAAACAGCATGTTGCATTCTGCCATGGAAACAGAGCTGTATATTGTTGGAACTGAAGTCACAAATCAATTTAAAAATCTGTCTCAGATCCTATGTTATGAGCAAATCACAGAAGGTAATCTGCTTATAATGAATCCACTCTCTCTACTCCTCACTTTAGCAATGAAGCTTTCCAAAAAAAGACACTGATATATATGATGTTACAGTCTAATAGCAGATGATGAGATTCAATGATCCAAAATTTCCCTTTCAAAATCATGTTACTGGTTTCTTGATCCAACTGCTTGGCAC
This sequence comes from Aegotheles bennettii, assembly GCA_013398125.1. Taxonomy (NCBI): domain Eukaryota; kingdom Metazoa; phylum Chordata; class Aves; order Caprimulgiformes; family Aegothelidae; genus Aegotheles; species Aegotheles bennettii. Next base: position 46,065 of record VZRW01008700.1, on the reverse strand, counting down.
CAAGACAATGCCAAAGTCTTACCACCTGGGAAATCAAAAGGCTGGGACAAATAAGAAATTGTGGAATGTCATTTGTGTTTCAAGCTCGCTATTCTGTTTCTAGACGCCAGTATTTTCAGGACAGCTTGCAAAAACCCCACATCTCAAACATGTTTCCTGTTCCTCCTATATTCCTGCTTCAATACAGGAGATACTTTGCTCTATCTTTAGACATCATGCAAATGCTACCAAAATATGAACAGATGTTAACACACGTGGAAAGGCATATTCTGGTGGATATGGTTGTCAGAGGATGTAGGGTGGCAACTAGGAAAGCTAAGGCCTCCTTGGAATTAAACCTTGCAAGTGAGGTCAAGGACAACAAAAAGGGCTTCTTCAAGTGCATTGGAGACAAAACTAACACCAGAGGCAATGTAGGCCCACTGCTAACTGAGGTGGGTGCCCTGGTGACAGAGGATACAAAGACGGAGGAGCTACTGAATGCCTTCTTTGTCTCTGGTCTTCACTGCTGCAGACTGTCCTCAGGAACCACAGACCCCTGAAGCCCCAGGGGAAGTCAGGATGAAGGAGAAGTTTGCTTTGGTTGATGGGTACTGGGTTAGGGATCAATTAAGCAATCTGGACATCCACAAATCCATGGGTCCTGATGGAATGCACCTGCAGGTGCTGAGGGAGCTGGCAAAAGTCATTGCTAGGCCACTCTCCATCATCTTTGGTAAGTCATGGGCAACAGGAGAGATGCCTGAGGTCTGGAGGAAAGCAAATGTCACTCCAGTCTACAAAGTGGTCAACACCTTTATGTCCAGATGGAGATCAGTGACATATGGTATCTCTCAGGGGTCTGTGCTGGGACCAGTACTGTTTAATATCTTCATCAACAACATAGACAGTGGGATCGAGTGCACCATCAGCAAGTTTGCAGATGATACTGAGTGGTGCAGTTGACACACCTGGGGGACAGGATGCCATTCAGAAGAATCTGGGCAAGCTTGAGAAGTGGGCTTATGTGAACTTCATGAAGTACAACAAGGCCAAGTGCAAGGTCCTCCACCTGGGTCAGGGCAATCCCTGGTATCAGTACAGGCTATGATTCTATGACAAGTTATACCCCACCCTCAGTTCAAGCTAACAAACTGTGGCTACCACCAAAAGCCATGGTTCAATGAGTCTCCAGTCTCTCACCCCACCCTGCTTTACTTCCATGCTTTTGCTCATTAAAGTATTTACACAGCTGCACTGCAAACCAGATAAGGATAGCAAGGTAAGGTAAAACTAATCACTTATTTTACTGAGCTTGTTTAATGCCAGTCACTTCCCTAGATTCAGCTGCCAGAGGAACATGAGTTGGTTGGAGCAATAAGCCTCTAATGATGAGGCACAACTCATGGACAAAAGAAGAGTATCATAAAATGCAAGCTGCTGCCAAGAGCCCAAGAATTAAGTTCTGCCAATCCTAGAAGAGAAGGTACATGCAGCTGATGCTGGCCAGCCCACACAGCCCAGCTGGGTTTACTGACTCAGACATAGCAGCTACCAGGTAGAGAGGTGACACAGAAAAGAATAAACACTGGCAGCCTTGGGCCAGAACAGGGCATGCAACATGATGTGTGGATGCAACAGAGGTGGATCCAGTTGGACTTGGATCACTGATGTTGCTCCCATGCGAGGCGAGGCTCTGAAGAGGCTGGGAAAATAAGCAATGCCTTCACCATTCTGTAGCTTCCGGCACACACACCAACCTTAATGCCCCAGCAGCAGCCTCCCAAGTAGCAGCACCTTTGGATGAACTGGCTACTTACAGTGGCAACAGCAGTAGTAGGCTTTAAAGCACTCTTTGCCACAGGGGGTTTCTGCCATGATCATTATGTGATGGGAAGTCTCAGTCTCGACAGCCTGAATTCAACCCTTCTAACTCCAGAACCACTTGCTGAATGCCTGTGGACTTTCATGCCCTTTGAATGGAGGAATATCACCTCCAATGACAAGCCCTAGGAGCTATGTGCTAGTGAGTTACCCTGCACAGCCAGACTAGTTGCCTAAAATAGCTCAGGACTAAAGGTCAATAGTTAGTTAATTATGTATATTGACATTCCCACCTAATGCAATTCAGTGAGGTCACTGTGTGGCCTCCTGCACTGGTGTTTAGAAAATCACAGCAACTCTGAAAGCAGCAATGCCTGGAAGCCTACAGCTCTCTGGACAGTTGCCATCAGGAAGATATATATATATATATCTTTATATAGATGTGTGTGTGCATGTATATATGTGTACATATTTGTACATACATATATGCATGCTGCCATATCTAGCTGTTCTCTTTCTGTCCCCACTTCATGAACAGTGTGATCTGTTGGTGAAGGAACTTGGCCTTTTCTGATTACCTACTTGTGACTACATGCTGCATATTGAAAATCAAAAAAACCATCCCGCCCCAGAAAATATAGTCATCTTTGAAGTGAGCCATAGTGAACATGTCAATGGCTTGGTTATACTCCAAGATAACCTGCTTATCTGAGATGGCACTTCAGGGTATAGTTGCTGTTGTCTCACTCTGGACTGCACTTGAGTACTAGCAATTCTACCTCATTTTAAAGAACAGAGCCTGTCACATTCTAAAAACCTTAATTAATTATTCATTGAAGGTAAAAAGTTAGAAAGTTAGAAAAAACTTAACTCCAAAAGAATTCCTCCACTGACTTGAAGTCTAAAGGAAGCAAAGAAAGGTTTTCCCCCACACCTGCCAACTTCATAATTTCTAGGTGTCACATGAATAGGACCAGTACCTGTGGCCCTACTACAGGTGTTACAAAAAGATTTAGAAGTCTCAGCTAAGGACCTGGAACTAACATACTATGCACTATACACCTTTAATAATGGAGCACACCTTTCCTTTGGGCAGACAAAGGGTTAGAGAAAAAAAGCACAATTTTAAGTCTTTTACTCAGGAGGAGTAAAAGTGTCTTGCAGCACAAGAAGCTTCATACAAATACAAATTTAGCAATAGAGCAAGGAGCCAAACACTCCACAACCAAATTTCAATCTGGCATTTTGATTATGGGGTTTGCCTTAATTTTACACTGTGATGATTCCGTTTCAAAATGATGCTCTTCTGATGGGATAAAAAAAAAAGCGCAATAAAAATCCTAAAAAGTAGCTACACCTCTGTCAAAAAGACTGATGCTAAAAGATGTTTCTGTCTGCCTCTCTTCACTGTAAGAAGAGCAGGAGCACAGTGATGGTCTTCTCCACTGAGCCAACTCCACTTACCACCAGTTCGTCTGGGGACTAAAGGGACACAGCTAATCATAGCAGGTGTTGGCTAAGTGAAGACATCTCCCACCACTGCCCCGAGTTGTCGCGCCCCAAGTACAACCAGTGACCAAAGCCCAGTACCTTCAATACCCCCCCTACCCTGCCCCAAGCAATCCCCCCACACTGTGATGCTTTTTCAGCATTGAGATCACAGTGCTGGGATGTGCAATAGGTCACTGGTATTGACACATCACAGTGATAAACATGGCAGAAGCATATGGGAAAGAGAATCGGAGGTACTGTTACACTCCCTGTGTTTTATAAGAACTCCTTGCCAAAAAGTTATGTTATTTCTCTCACACAGATCCTAATTAAATGTGTATTAGGAAGGCAAGGCTGTTGCTAGGCATGGACACAGCAGGCACTTATCTTACATAGTACATCTCCAGAGGCAGCAGAAGCCCCCGGCTCTGCTCCCTCCTTTGTTTACACCACAGAAACCAAGACCCGCCACCCCATACCTGTTCCTCTGGCAGGATCCAGGTATGGACAGTGATCTAGGAAACAAAACAACAGTCATGGAGGCCTTGTGAAAAAAGGCACCAAGTGTCACTGCAAGTTACTCCATAGCTAACCTGCCTAGTCTTCAGATAGGGAAAAGACAACTTTGAAGAGACAGATTCCCACCTGTGAAGAGAATTTGACTGTTTGTGTCACCCCTGACCCATTCACCTCACCTCCCTTTGACAGGGGCAGCCCCAGCTCCATCTCACCCAGAGTGGCAAAATTCAGTTCTATCTGTTCTGCTGAGAAGTCCTGAGCCTGGGCTAAAGGCAGGCAGAGAAGTCTCGATTAAACCCAAGGGACCCATCCATCATTTTTCTCAAGCCAGTGCAGAACAAATACAATTGCTTGGCTTCAGCCATCCACCAGGATGTAACATATTTGTGTTTTTATGCTTTCAGCAAGTGTTGTATTCCACGTACACACTGGCTGAGGGCTCTCACGAAAGTGCACTGTAGCTGTAAAGTCTTCAATGCTTATGCGTGGAACAGACGTGGTCATTTCACTGCACGCATGCCAAAGGAGAACTCCAGCTGACCTAGCACACACAGGCAGCAGTGCAACGAGACCAACCAGCCATGCCAAGTGTACTAACCTGACACTTGAGATAGCAAGAACAGGACACCTATGGACAGACTGAATGCTGTGAAGGGCAGCCAGCCCTGCTGTCAGGCTGTTTTTGAAAGCTTTTCCTAAATACCAAAATGGCAGAATCAAACATCAGTAACTTCTGGTCTTCTCCATTAAATTCTCCATACCAGACTCGTGACATTTTGACTTCCAGTGCATATTAAAATCAAGTGTCTTTAGTTGGGATAAGATACATTAGAATGGAGAGTGATTAAAAACACTTTGGGGGGTGGGGGAGCAGGGGGAAGAAGATATGAGAAAGAGGCATCCGAGATTTTCAGGATAATCAAGTCCACCACATAATTTTGGCAACAATTTGATAGGAACCACCAGTCAGATGCTGGAATAACTTTGCTCCATACCTTATATAACATATAAGACTATAATTAAAGTTATATCTAGAAACCAGGAGTGAAGCTGAAGTCAGCTTCCCCTCATTCTTCCTAAAGAAATCTAAAGGAGGATTCTGGCAGGAACTTTGTCTAGAAATACCAGAGCCAAAGGCACTAGAGAAAGGAGGCTATCTATGCTTGCAAAATCTCCCCAAGCATAAATCAGCCTGCCTATAGCACAGGATTAACGTTGACTGAACCCAGTGACAACTGCACAGGTTCTGCAGGGAGAAGAATAAAAAACAATACAGCCCTTTGACTTTAAAATCTCCCTCAAAATACCCTGAATGGGCTGAAGGAACAAAAGAGGAAAGGAAACTCCTTCAGGTTCCTCCTTCACAGGGTGCCCTCATACCTGTAATGAAGTAAGAATGCAGTCCCAGGAGAAGGGAGGGAAGCACAGGGAGACTATTGCACTCCTGACAAACATGACTGCACTGTGCCCCAGCATGAGATTACTTGCTCTTGTGGGTGAGGAAAAGGGCATACCTTAATCTTCACACTATACAATTTTTCCTGTCTTATCTTTTCCCCAGTAGCTCACTAGAAGGATTTTTATTATTTTTTTTTTTTTTAAAGCAACTTCTATTTCCCTACCCTGAGGCTCATATACTTGAACAGAACACCTCTGAGCAGCAGTAAGCCTTGGTCATCTGATAGACTACAGGATAGCTAAGCTCTGCGACTGAAAAACCTGGACTGCTTTTCTATGAACGAACTCTCACTGAATCCATCAAAGCTTCAGGCAACAGTGGATGTGTGTATTCATATGCTTTTCTAAATCTGTTCCAAGCTGATGAACAGCCTAAATGGATTTTAAATTTCATAGCAAGCTTAGGCTACCACTTTGTGCCTCCACCAGCTGCCATTCAGCCCAAGAATAATGTAATACTTTACAGTGTGCTTCTGCTCGAAAGATAAAACTGTACAGGCCTTCAGAAAAGACAAAGCATTTACATTTTTTAAGGAGTGCACTTTTGATTCCTTTGCTGTGAACCCAGTACTAGTATTTTTAAAGTTTACCCCTTAGAAAGCCATGAAAATAAGACTACAGAGTGACTCCCCACTATGCTAAAATCTGCCCTCCAGAGCAATCAGATGACAAGAACAGCATGCAGATGACCTGAAGATATTTCTATAAGTCAAAACATCAGTTTCAGGATATATTTCAGACACTGTAAAGCTAAACAATATCATTAATTTGAGGATAACTGTTTATGAACCAGCTTTGTTAGTGACCTCATTTAATCTGCTTGTAAGCACAATTCCCTTATCTAAGAGTAGTGGGCATGAATTATCACACCACTGTGAAAATCCCTTTTTTAGCTACTGTCAGTGACTAGCTGTGTTTTAGGGTCAATTTCATTTATATTTAGAGGGTGACATTTCTATAAAGCTTAATTATTTCTCTGCGTGGCTTTTGTATGATCAAGGCACTTACCAGTGAATGGTGGCTTCTTGGCAAAAACGCTGGCCTAGGGTAAACAGTTGAGCTGTGGATCTGGGCTGTACACCCCTGTGCCAGTCGGGGGTGATTCAATCAGCATCACTGTGCTCAAACTGGGCAAGCTGGGAATCAGGCCATGTCCAAGTCTCATGACTAAAATCAATTCAACCTGCCTTCAACTCTACTTTTCTTTTTAATTTCAAAACAAACATAGGAAAGATTCCAGAATTTCAAACATTTTATGTGGAGCAGATTTAAAAGTAGTGTTTGAAATATACACACCAAAAAAGTAAAGAAGGGCCTGGAGGAATGCCACATCCCCCAGTGTGCAACAGACTGCACAAAACCTAATGGCACCATATGAAGATCCTCCTACATCTTATTCCCTACTCCTTTTACTGCTGCTTCTGGCCTGCATCCCTAGCCAAGTATTCAGGTGATTGTTTTTTCCTGGCCTGGACACATGTACTAGCATCTCTTCAGCCTCTCAGCATCTGCCTCTTGGAGAACTGCCTTTTTGCCCCTTCCTCCCAAGGGATGGCTCCACCTGGTTCCAGCACTTGGAGTCTGTGTTCAGAGAGGTCCTGCTACCTTTACCAGCTGATCTCACTTTCAGTGGCACCATCTGTCTGCCTCTCTCCTTGATCACTTCCAGCCCTGGGGCACTGCTTTCCTTGGTCACACTGAGTAACACAGAATCCTCTCTTGGCTAGAGACTGAGTTCTGACTCAATCCTTTCCACTCATATTGCACTGTGCAACTGAGCAGTGGAAAGATACACAGTAATAATCACAGAGAGTTCCTAATGACACATCACCACCAGAAACACTTTGAATCAAGCATCAGTGCCAAGCATTTGTAGCAGATTTGCTACATTGCTATGCTGTAGCTAGATGTGGGTAGAAAAATAATAGTCGAAATAGTCACCTGCAGGAAGTGTGATCATTGTTTCTGTACATGCACACACATCAACATATCTGGAAATGCAGCATACAATTGATTAAACTGAACTTTAGTTAAACAGCTCTTTTTAAAATGGTGCAGTATCAACAAGCTTTGAGGATTTCAGAAAGGGCTATACAGGCAGCCAAGTATTTCCATACTTTTGCCTTTACATGTATTCAATCTGTCTCATTTGGCCAGGTTGTTACACTATTCTAAACAAAAATAAAAGATACTTTCCTATTAAACCTCAGAACTAATGAAAAATTTTCCATGTACTTAAGCTTCCATGCAGTATCCCACTACTGTAATCTTTCCTGTTTGTCCTACAAATTGCTTGCAACAAGCCAACACACCCATAGACTGCAAAATAAACTGTTGCAGCTTAGTACTGAGCTGCCTGGATGTGCAAGGCAGCATGTGGATGTATGAGGCAAATCAGGGGAATGATTTCACCGATGGGACTTTCACTTCTTGCCCTTGTTAGAAGCTATCTGCAAAGTGGAGTAGGGGCATGGAATGGATCAGACACAGAGGCAACAGAGGAGCAAGCAAGGATGTCAGTACCTCTGGAAAGCTCATGTTTGCATCCAAAAAGTCTCAACCATTGAAATGAACCAAAACTGACTTTTGCTCCCCTTGGAGACTTCAGCTATTGCAACACAGGGCAATCACATTGAATGCTTCAGTGTTTCAAGATGAATACAAATACTGATGTCTCACTTGCCAGCACTCCCAGGAAGAGCTTTGCCAGAGTGCAAGGTCCTTCCCACTGCACTGCCATACTATCAGTTCTCGATGAACTAAGAATGGGCCGTGCAGCTTTTTATGGGTACCAGGCTGCTGCTGCTAAAGGGCTTGTGCAGAATTTCGGACACTTTAGGAAAAGTACAATGATGCTTAATGATAAAGCTACCATCTCTGCTGAACAATGCCTGAAAATCCAATTAAGGATCCCTAAGAAGAGAAGAGCCAGAGTAAGCAGGAACAGGCACAGTTCCATTTCAGAAAAGCACAGATGAGAAGTGATACTCACATGGCATTTATTTAAAAACCCTTACTGCAAATGCACATTTTCTGATGCTGAATGCAAAACACAATCCCACATCACTCCATGATAACAACACCTTCAGCTTGGTCAATACTTTAGCACACTGGACAGTTGCCCTGCTCATTATTTAAGACACGCAGTAATCTTGTCTTTCTGCTCCAAAGTGAATGTTGTCTATGCCCATATAAACCATAAAGCAAGTGCAGCCACTGTTTCCTTTGCTGGAGATAGGAATGAACAGCTTCCTATATAATGAAGTACCCAGAATAGAAAAAAAGGGACTTGATCTTGTCACAGCCATAATGACTCAGTCTCTCATCAAAAGTCACTATTATCAGCAATATCAACAATGGCAATGAAGGGTTGAGGCTTATGCACCCATGAAAAATACTGGTCAACCAGCACAGCCTTGTTTGCATGAAGGCTTTAAGCCTTTTTTAGGGACATGGTTTAGTGGTGGACTTGGCAGTGTGTTAGGTTAATGGTAGGACCTGATGATCTCAAAGGTCTTTTCCAACTAAAATGATTCTATGATTTTGTAATTGTACTTGAATAAGCAAAACAGTGTCAGACTTCCAGCTAATTCAAGATCTTCTTATTTGTAATGCAGAAGTAGGGTATGTATTGTAACAAGTTAACTTGGACAGAAAACACTTTTTTCCTAATGGCATAACAAAGCAATTGTGCTTGTGATGTGTTCATCAGCTATACTGAAGTATGACTGGAATGGGTAGAGCATTATGCTTCCCTTACAAGATAAGGGCCCATAAGAGCAAACATTTTAGAATACTTCTATAGTCATGCCCATTTCATGATGCTAACAATAATTCACTCTTGAAGTGAAGTTAAAATAATGTTTAACCACATGTCCAATGCATATGATGGGATACATGGCTATACATATCTTACAGAGAACATTACATCATATTGTTTAGGGTATAAAAGAACATACTTGAAGTGATGGTTTTGGAGTGATTTTCCCCCCCAACAGGCATCTGTCACCTATGTTGCTCCTACCAAGCTAAGGAGGCTGACAGTGTGAAAGAGAAAACCTACTGTAGCTTCCATTTCATTTGACCTGTAAAAAGAGTCTGCAAAACACTACAGAGTTCTAATGTTTCAGCAGTGACTATCAATGACAGAGAGGCATAAGAAGCATTTTCAACTGGTCACATTGTCAACATATATCACCCCATTTTTTAAATGAAAGAAATCCCAGTATCCCCAAGTTTATCAAAGACTGAGTTATATCAAAGAACATACCTTTGAGATGTTACTAGAGCGGCTCACGGAATGCCCCAAAGCCTTCTCATTCTGAAAGATGAAGAATAGGATCGCTGTAGCAACAAATCACAGTTATGAGGATATTTTAAAGCTGGTATTAGAAACCAAATTCCATGGAGAAAGTCTTACAGCTGTGGCTTTTAAGGATGTTGCTTCTATTGACATCAGCCTGATTTATGATAATCACTAAATTGCTTTGTTTGCTTAACAAGGTATTATCTTGCAGAAAACCACATAGGCAAGAAAAATACAAACTGAGAAATACTAGAACAATGATTTCTTCTCTCTACAAAGCCCCTTTCTCAGATGGTATATATTTTGGAAAGGATAATTCTCAACCCTGCTTCATCTACATTTAAAGGCAAATATCCAACCACTAAAACTGAAAGCTCTTGCTTGAAGAAAAACGAAAGTATTACAGTGATGTCCACAAACAATTGTGAATAATCACATGTAAGTAATTTCAGAAGACAAAGCAGAATTACTGAGGAACTTCCTATTTGCCACAGAATTCAGAATTAAACAGGAGATATAATGACAAACGGAAATGCAGAAGCTGCAATTCTCAAAACTGAAATCTGTTACTCATTTTTCAGTGTGCAGACCCTGACTGATGACAATCTTATCTCCTGCCAAAATAAACTGCAGGTTTCATCAAGATATTCCATCCTTTGAGGGTTCCTGGTTTCTGGACATCAGTTTACCACAAATGTAACTGGACATGTTTGCTCCACTGGGAAGAGCCTAGAACTTTTTTTCAAAAACTTTTCTGAATAAGACCCAACAAGAAATATTTTTTTCTAAACAAATATTACAAACAGGTCAAGTCATAATATTTGGCTACACACCAGTATCTATGTTTCTCTAAGTCTGTGGAGTTGGGATGCCAACTGTTTTGAGATTTAAACCCTCTGAAATAACAGGTGAATTTACTACTTTCTCCTAGGGACTCTGCTGGGTAAAAGTTTCCAGAAATGCATATTTTCATCTGGGATTTTAGGAACCAAACTCTTTCACCTTTATTCCTGAGAGAATTTAATGTAACAGAAGCACTTTGACAGCACTCTCTTTTAGTTCTTATTGGCACTAACTGATCAGACAGAGCCTGAAGTCAGAACTCCTGCATGTATAACAAATAGGGACACAAAAAACCCACCCCAAAACAGTTAACTGCTGTTACTCCTAAATCAGCTTGGATATAGCACACTGGTTTCAAACCTCCTGCTTATGGTCTGTTACAATTCAAGTGACCCTCAACAACTAAAGCCCACACCAAGACAGGCCATCTGGCTGGGTACCCAGATGCTGCATCAACACCTTGAGATCCTTGTGTGCCCAGACACTTCTTCCTACAGCACATCCCCAGAGCAACTTCAAAGCTTTGTGTTGAGAAAAGAGAAGGCAAGGCAAAAACTTAAGCATGTGCTTACAAAAGCAGGCAGTCTCTTCCTTACAAGACCAGTTGTCTCTCAACACAGTCCTGAGCACCGCCCCAGCTCTTGGTTATAAATTGCACTTCCTCCCTTAAAAACATGAGGAAGCAAACACAGTGTTCTGAAATCCTCTGTAGTTTGAGTTTGAGTACCTAGAAGACAGCAAAGTAGTGTTTCAGAAGAACAGAGGAGAAGAGATCAGGGAACACCCTGCCAGTTTTGACTGATGGCCAAACTAAAAATCAGCAAAGATCAGTTTAAGGTCTGGAATAGTTGTGGCCTCATTTACCATTGACTTGAATGCCAGATTTGCATACTGAGGCTGAGTTTGATTTTTAAGATGACTATGAGCTTTTGTTATATAGAACAGAAACAAACACAAAAAGACATCCCCAAAATATGGACATGATGCTTATATGAAGACTAACATCAGACAGGAGTACTGCCAGAACCAGCATGGCTAAGAAATTACTCCAGCCGTAGGGAAGGGCCTAGCCAATCTCACCAAAGGCAGTGTAACTATAGCAACAGGAGAAAGAAAAGTTCATTGAAGCTATAGAAGATGGGAGGAAGAAAAAGGGGGCATGGACATGTTCTCAAGCTATGACGAAAAAAGACCAACACAAGCTAGCAAGTACAAAGACTTGTCATTGAATGTGTGAGGGGGAAACGGGCTGTGCTTGGCCTTCTAGGGATGTGTGGGAGGTAAACAAAGCAAGGCTACATGAGACAAGGAAAAATGATAGTGAATAGTGGGACTTATGGCCAAGAAGTCTGCCTGAAGCAACACATACAGCCATGCACAGATGACAGTCTCAAATCCAGCCCTGGGTGTCAAAGACTTCTGGGTGAAATTCCTAAAGACAAAACTAAACAGAGCAGAGGTTTCTTCATGTTAACTCAACGACCCCTGAATACAGCTGTCTAGCTGAAGAAGATGCCTGCAAAGGAGCATGACTGAACTTACACAGGTACCTGTGTTGAAAAGGATGCACTAAAATTCAATAAGCATGAACAGGTTGGAGGACAAGACCTGTATTTGCACAACGTGATAAATAATGCAGAGCAAACACACTCTTAGCCATGCCACAGAAACTAGTCTTTCTGCCTCTGCTCTCAGAACTGATTTTATCCGATGGATGCCAGAAGCCTCTAAGAGACAGATGCTCATATTATCTTTATTGATCTACTGTTGGAAACATACCTATCAGCGGTTTCAGTCAGTAGATGACTGCAAACAGTGGGTTTCATTATTGAAAGAGTGATTATTTTACAACAAAAAAGCGGTCTTGAAAAATATTCACTTAAGGGTTATGGAGTGCATGCACACGTATATTTAAGTATCGGTGATATTTCTGAAGAACTCTTAGTCACCTAAGTGCTCCTTCACATCTCAGTTTCTTTACCATGTAAAGCTTTACATCCATAAAGTCAACAGGAAATTCACTAAAGCCTTAGCCCAGGTTGGCCAAAATCTGTACTCTAAAGAGCTACTTAGACCGACAAGGAGAAGCACCAACTCAGCCATGGTTGCAAGGAGTGACAATTGACCCAATAGTCACTAACACATCTGACATAGACTTTCAAATAATGCACACATTTTTCAGTCTGGTTGCCCTGTCAACTACCACGCAGTCCTATCACCCAGATAAAAATGCTTCAGCTCTTGGATGCCAACTGAGCCTGGTTTAGCCTGTCTTCTAGTCAGGGACATTTTTTGAAACAGCTGCTTCAAGTCTCACAGTTTATATACATGCAGCCTTTAAAATGTGTTGGGCTGAAACAGATAAACAATGGAGTTTCACTGTGGAACAGCAATTTCCAGTTCACTATGACCACTCACATAGCACCCCCACTGTAAGAACGTACAGTGCTTTCCTGCCAGCTTCTGCAAAGGATCAAAAAAATTACTTACTTTTTAAAAATCATTAAGCAGCAACAGAAACACCTCTAAGTGATACAGCTCATGAAGTCTAGCTATGCTGTTTAATCCTTTTTTACAAATAAAATAATAAACATCTACCCTTCAGGAAAAAGCACAGTGGAAGCCATTAAATTCAGCCAGTGCTTGTTGGTGTTTCCCACGCTGCAATACATTAAGGATGCTGTATATTTTCCAGTCATTAAGACAGTAAAGAGCTGTAAAGCCATGGAAGGAGCTCCTGAAATAGATAGATTTTAATAGTAGGCACAATTACTAAGAAAGGAACAGAAATGTTAAATAGATAAAAATTATTTTAATGGCCAACAAACAAAAGCTCACCTTTCACACTATAACCATCACTGGTGTAGTCATCCTGGGATCTTTTACCAATTATTCACAAATTAACACTGACATGGGAGTGGCAAGGCTAAGCTTCTATTATGATACTATCAATACCCAACAAATAAAGGTCTTTAGAGACTTTTTCTAGTATGTTTCCATTGCACAGTAAGGCAGATTCTAGCCTGGTAATTACAGCTCCAAACAAGTTCTCCCTCGCTCTTGCAAAAGCATTGGTCTTTGCACTTGAATGAAAGGTCAAGACAAACGTAACGTCTGCCAGCATGGACCATAGAATTATCACCAGTTAGAGCAAGTGTCACTCTGCTTTAGCAGATCAGTCGTTCTGTATAGAATAATAGGAATTCTGCCTTTCAAAATCATCCTACTCAACTAGAAGCACCTGGCAAGCATTAAAAAAAAGAAAAGAAAACACAACAACACAAACCAAAAACACTAGATATGGAAAAATTACAAGTACAACTTGTAACTTCTCCTGAGCCACTCACTGCCAGCTGCTACTCAGAGGTCCCCATCAGAGCCTGGATCTAGGGAAACAAAAATGAAGGCAGAAGCAAGGAAATGACTGAAAAACAAAAAAACTGATACTCATTCCTACAGCAACACATTTCTCTAAACTTTGGATGCATTTGCTTGCAATTGCCTGAATCCCCTTACCAACTTCCCTTTCTCTTTCTACGTTCCCCTTGAATTTGCTCCCTACTGTGAGTGATAGGGCTGTCTCCTTCCTTCAGCAGTTCCTTCAGCTTACATCTGCTTTCCTGCAGGGCTCTTCATCTTGCTTTCTCCACCTTGCTGGCTCATTTTCCCTTCTGCCACCATTCCTTGATTACTCTTGCAGGACACCTCTTCCTTCTCAGTTCAGAGACATAGAAGCCAACAACTCCCATCCTCTCTTTCACCTTGGTCTTTCATATTCAGCACTTCAAGTTATTTTACCCTTGCTTCCCTACCATAACATAACCAGAAGCCGTGTGAACCCCAAAACACCAGTTCCTGTCACCTGAGCCAGAAGGAAGGTCCCCACTCACTGATAACAATTCAGGTAGCCACTGCTGCTCTTGTTCACTTACAATGCCATGTATCATGCTAACCTTTCTCCAAACTCAGCTGTGGATTTGATGCAGCCTCAGCAAGTGGGCACCCTAAAGAAATACAACTTGGATGTCCTTGCCAGGATGGAAGGGAAAAAATACATTGGTAAAAAGGTTTGGATTTTGTGTTTCCAACATTTTTGTTTTCAGTCATTAGGGCAGGTAAAGAGAAGACAACAGAGGAAGTAGTCTCATAGCTCATGTAGCCTTCTTCTGGCTACATCCCTGACTACACATCTATGTTCAGTCCTAAGTATGGCTAATACTAAACTCATCTTTATCTCTGCTCATAGACCTGGAGAAGAAACTGCAAGCCAGGTTTAGCAAGGTGATTTTTATTCTCTTTCCCTCTGGGAAACGAGGAGAGGGCACCAGAGGAGGGTCCTCCTTCCTCCTGAAGCCACCAATGGATATGCGTGAACTTGGCACATGCCTGCTTCCTGAAGTCTTAATTCTGTAACACACCAGCAACCTGATAGGGCACTATATTTCCCATTTTGCAATACAACTTTCATGTTACACTATCTTACATGATAAAATGGATTAAGATCCTCATCTAATGGTAAGAGTTGTCCAACTAAAATCTTAGTAACGAAGAGCAGAGCCCTTTGTTTTGATGGTGCTGTTACTGCAATACCCCAGCCACGCACCCCTACAAGATAACTACTAATGCCTCAGCCCAGTAGACATAGTTAAACAAACCAGGGCAGACTGGCTAGGGCACTGCCTACTTGTGGTTTTCTACCTGGAATCTGAAAGCCATTTTAATCTCATTTTGTGTATTACAATCTCATTTTACAATGATAGTTTAAGCATAAGATCAATATCTAGTAAAATTGTTTACTGTTATTAACAATGAGCGGCACTGGCACCATTTCAGCAAAGTCTTCTGGGTAAATGGTTGCTTTCCTTAATAAAAAACTTTGTAGAAGAGAATGAATAAGTAATAATTGCTCCCATTCATACATCAATTCTCATTCTTAGATCTCACAAGAATTACAGAAAGGGATACCGACTGGTATTGCTTGAAAGAGTGAGATGCTGAAGTGCTGAGTAGTTGAATGACCCCTGCACGACAAAGCAGCAAGTCAGGAGTGAAACTCAGTTCTTCCATCAAGTCCTATGGCCAGAGCATGAATGCACAGTTGTTCTCCAAACACACAGCCATACACACCCAGGTATTGTTCCAGGTTTCATAACTGTGTCAGATTTCCTAACAGTCTCTTTCCAGAATTTCTGAAAATCTGGCACTGCAACCCTATACCTGAACAGTAGTAATTAAAAAGAACATACGCTTTTAGTCTGGGGGGAGGGGTTGTTGTTGACAATACTGGCATATGCACTTAATTGTCTGA
This sequence comes from Aegotheles bennettii, assembly GCA_013398125.1. Lineage (NCBI taxonomy): Eukaryota > Metazoa > Chordata > Aves > Caprimulgiformes > Aegothelidae > Aegotheles > Aegotheles bennettii. The sequence goes on along the minus strand of VZRW01008700.1, from coordinate 30,337 downwards.
AGTGGATAGAATGAGAGGAAAGAACTGGGCGAAGGCTTTGTGAATTATTTTTTTCATCTGTCAAAACCAATGGACTGTTAAATTACAAAAGCTTTGTCAGTACTAGATCTTGTGACTGAAAGAACTCAACATTTAATTACTTCACTAGGAAATGGTATTTTGCATCATATCAACTGAATATGGCCTTTATTTCTTTGACAGTCACCAGGTCATCGTGAAAGAACAATAAATTTGCTAACGGTTTATAAAACCAGTGCTCAGCAAACTTCTTAAACCTTGGTGATTTAAAATTTTTGTCCATAAAATATGATGAAATATCAAGGTTCATCAACAATTTCTGGGTGCAGCTAGAAAAGTAATGAAAGAAAGAATAATGGCATCAAAGAACAGTGGCATCTAGGTCTTACATCTCTGCTCTTGCACAGTATTTACCCCCAGATACTGGAAACTGAGAGAGGTGATGGAAACCACACCACCTAGTTACTTTTTTGCCTATCTGGAGACCCAGTATAAATATTGAAAAAGGAATCCAAACAATCTGCCCTGTCCACCTAGTCCAGTATCTTCTGTTCTTGGATGATCCCACTTGATTCTCTGGGACTAGCATTTCACAATTGAGTTCAGAAACCAAACATAAGATTTCGGATCTTCCATCACAGTGGAAAATCTATAGCAAGTTCACTGTGGATTACTCAGACAGGTCACTAACTTGCTCATTCATGTTCACATCAAGCCACTCCACACAGTGGGAGACAATCTAAGAAAAATAACCCAAAGGCAAAAAACAAGGCTGGGAGTAAAACACAGGAGAATTAACAAGCTTTATTCCAGCTGCTGAACTTACAGCTGTGCCTGAAAACATCAGCAACAGAAATAAAATCACAAGATCATATGGCTTTAACAGTAAAGAAAGACCAATGAAAGGAAAAGACAACAGACCTTTGACAGGCTTTAATGGCAGAGTAAAAGGAATTCAAAGACAGGCCCCTTGGGGGTCTGGGGAAGGGAGTGAAGGAGGCTAACAGATCACAAACAAATATAAATGAGAGAAAATTCAAAGAACAAGGCAAACACAGCAGAATGTTGAAGTAAGAATGTCTTGCCTACGTCTGCACCACAGTGTAGTCAGAAGCACAATGTACTTCACCTTCAGTCTGCCCTGTGAATAGCTCAGAGCTTGAATGGATGTGCCTGATACTATGCAAACCTGATAGGCATGCAGGTCTCTACGTGTTCCAGATATAGTCCACCTGTGTATAAATCCTTACTCACTGTGTATTGCTGTGTGCTCAATCTTGCCAATTTGGTCTTAAGGAGTATGTGGAATACAATGCTTGAATCCATTCTTGAGTCCAGCCATACACTGGATAAGGTGAGGAGTACATTCTCCACGAAAAGGCCCTTTTTCTCCGTGGCTTTGTTCTCCAGACTTTTTTCAATATGCCATTCTTCTGGCTTTTGTGTTGCTTTGCTTTACTTTCAAATGCTCCACAATGTGCACCTGATTATGAATAACCTGCATCTCCAGCTGCCATTTCAAAATGGAGATCTGATCTCCATCTCCTCTCTTTAATTGTTTGAGCTAGAAGATGACATAAAAGCCTTCCTCTTCCTGAGCTGAGGCTGCCTCACCTGGAAGGGCAAATTTTTAATTTCTGCACAAGACCACCAGTCTGGTACATTTCACTAAAATTACATTCATTTGCACACAATATATTCACATGCCACGTGTCCAATTTCTAACAAAGAAAGTAGACTGCAAAGTTTGGCATCCAACATGTTTTATGGATGTTCTTATCTTGCTGTTGCCAGACAACCTGCCTAAAATGGATGCATGCCTTTATGTGATACAACACATAAAAATGAATTCTTCCCTCGGGGAACGAATCATATGAACTACAAAAGACATGATCCAAAAATATTCACCCTTCTTGATAATGGAAGCAGTATGCATTAAATTTACCTTTGTGACAGCAAAAATGCCTTTTCAAACAATTTCATGTATTTAACAGCAGAGAGAGATACAAACACTGAGGAAGCCAGTAATTACAAACAGATTAAAAGGAATAACATTCTATCTTTTGTGAAGTAATTGCATTTAATGCAACTGATGGAATTCTCATGGTACACTACACATGTCAATATTGCCAGAGCAATTGACTATTTTAAACATTCACAAATTAAAAACCCCTCTAGGCAACTGGCAATTTGGAATTTCTCAAACTGCTAACAGACACAGGAAGTCTGCAGCCAAGATGAACTCCCCAAAGAGCCAGCCTTTCTTGGTGCCTACAAGACTTTGGAGGTTCGGTCGCTTGCTGCAGGACCAGGCTCGTACTAGTGTGCGCTCCATGGGCAGGGTGGCAGGCACCTGCGCTGTTTGCATGTTGTGTGCAACTTGGACACGACGCATGCACCTGGATCACTGCCTCTGCTCAGCTAAGAAGGTCCACAAAGCCTCTCTGATTTCCAACTCATATCATACCATCGAAGTATACTGTTAAAACAGTGAATTACGGGATCATCTCAGCCAAGGTTACAAAGGCCTCCTGAATCTAAAAACACATTCACAACAATACTAGAAAACTGGATATTTCCCAAAGCAAACTTGATATTTCAAGTTGCTTCTATTTTGCTTAAGTATTTTATCTTATTTTCCTCCATTTCCATCTTAAAATAACAAGATTACTTATTAACCTATTTCTGACTGCATGGACCATAAGAGCAATCAATATTCCCTCGAGCAATTAGAGAAATCACTTCCCAAATGATGCTGGGAAAGCATTCAGGATATTTTTGGCAACATTTAACATGATATGGCCAAAAGTACATGACAAAAGAGCTCTCAAAAGAGCACTTGTAAATACCAGATCTGTTTAGTAATACTTACTCAGTACAGATAGCTTGGTTTGCCTGAAATGTTATCTTCCCATTTTTATCAGTGCAGTTTGCAAAATATTCTGACCCACAGGACTTCAAACTCACTTAGTGTTAAACGAACACAGAAATTTAGGTAAATGATGAATAGGTCCCTACAGATTCCATTAAAGTCACTTAGCCAAACACCAGTTAGAGTGAGATCCTTGCAAAAATCTAACCTGTGATGTTCTGGAGAGCTTTAAGCACATAACATTTCTTACAACAATTGTTTGTAAGGTCAGACAACACGCAAAGAATAGTATCTAAGAAAAACAACACATTCAACCATACTTACAGAAAAAACCAAAACTAATTAAGGAAAAGACCGGTCTGGGATGAAAGATGATTCATAACTAGGAGAAAAGCTACTCTTCATTTAAAGGGTACTGAGTTTAAACTACAGAAAGAATATTTTAAAGTATAAATCTGCTAATATTAAGTGACTGTTCAGAGCTCCTGACTAATTATCCAGGAAATTCAGGTGTTGTAACTATTTACCCCAAATCATCTAAAGAACATGCATGAGTGAATGCACACACTTACATACATAAAGTTTTTAAATAAAAAACATACAGAAAGCATATGCATAGCCAACTACCTTCTCTTTCCTCAAAAGACAACCCCTGGTACCAGAAACAAAGGCAAAAAACTCTCTAGGTGTAGCAGGCTACTCTAACTAGTAATCCAAGAGCATTTTATATAATTTTGTCAAGGAAGCACAGTTGATCTCTCATGGGGCCTAGCTGAAGCTTTAGGATGCAGTCAATTGGTGCACGTCCAGAGAATGCTACACGGGACCAAGCAGAGGACTACTGCTGGAACAACATCACTCATGAGCACCTACTGGTGCTATCAGCGTTGTGCACTGTTAGGTGCTCTGAGCATTTAAAGTCATTATACTATTACAGTACCAGCGTATGGCAAGAACCTGGTACAGCAGTGCTTTGAAACACCTGGCTACATCCCCAGCCTGCTATGCCATTGCTAACCACCCCCTCCCACAGTGCAGGCCAGCCAGGACACTTCTTGCAACTGCATATTTCAGGGCTTTCTGCAAAATTCAGACCTGAAGAAGCCAATGTACATCTTTTGCTGTCACACGTCTGTCTTTCAGGATCATTCCCTCTGCTCACAATCCTGTGTGAACAACAGTGACTCAAGAAGGCCATTTCTAACTGACAAAGCAATTCTGTGATTTGCACAGTGCTAAAAGCTGCAAAAGCCTCTTTGCTTAAACACAGAGGATTTAACACATTCTAAATGTACTTTTTTTGGCCTAAAAATCGGTAGTCATTAACTTCATTTCCACATTCAGGGTGATGCACTTGAAATGTCAACGTATTCAGTAACACTAAAGGAACTGAGGATGTGGGTTCCCAAGAGTCACATATAAACAGGTTTCAGAAACCAGCCAACAAGGGGTGTGCTAAGAAATACTGCATTTTTCAGTCACAAGCAGATACTCTGGCACTCTCTCACTCAGGGGATTTCTAGGACCTGTTACTCACAGGAGAAAATGCTGCCGATTCTGGCGATCTTTCAGCCATACAGCGGGAACAGGGAAAGTACAGCATCACACATCACAAATATCCAAGGAAGAAAAACAAAAATGCAGAGAAAGTAAAGGATAGAAGCAGAATTCAAATGTGCTCCATTAGTTTTTCCTGTGTATCACTCATTAAGTGGGTCCCTGATATAGGAGCAGGATACAAATTCAGCATTTATCTGCAAGTCAGTTAACACCACCTAAAGCTATGTCTAGCAGCTGATGCTATCCAGTTTACTGATACTGATTATTGGTGTATGTGTACGTCATGTTCCCACCTTCTTCACTGTGTCTGTCACAATAGCTTATGCCTACAAATGAAAATCGATTAAATCTATCTTTTTGGTAGAAGACAAGTGCTCAGAAGATTTAGATTCTCTAGATTTTTGATACTTTCTACTTTCCGTATTCAGTGACAGCGCTTCTTGTAAGGGAGACCATATAGGATCTTTTCTCTCTTCAAAATGTAGCAGCAGTCAACAAAGCAACTAAAACACCAACATGGAGAAGGAGTGGGTGGAAGCGATTACTGAAATAGTATAAAACCCAATGGCAGGTCAACAGCTTTTGTGTATGGTCACTAGAGGCTAAATCTTGACTTTATGGAAGTCAGGGGGAATTCCACCACTAACATCAATCAGGTCAGGAGTTCAGCCTCTGTTGGTAAGAGATGCTGCAGAAATACAAAGAGACAACTGGGGAGATCCACAATAAAACAAGTATTTCTATGAAGACAGCTAAAACAATAGATTATTAAAAGAGAAAGTAAATAAATGAAGAAAAGACACGTAGCTGAGTAACAAGACTTCACAGTCGTGTCCCACACCTTCAGAAGAACACCAGAAAGCTGGTGACTCAAAGCCAGCTATTGTGGGCTAAGATGCATCCTCTTGGGATGAATTACTTCCTGGAGAAAGCAATAAACCAGCACTTCATGTGGACACAGCGGTCCCACCAAAACCAGCAAGAAATGCCTGTGGTCTCAGGAAGACAGACTGAGCCACTACCCTGATCTGAAAAAAAGTATTTCGCTGACTGCAACTGAGAGCAGGCACACTTTAGCAGATCAGGACCTAAAGCAGTTTTAAAAATCCTGATTTGCCTTAAAGCATGAAAGAAGAAATTGCAGTAAGACTCGGCTAGAAAAACATGTGCTTATCTTAGCACATGGAAATCTACATTTACTTCACATTCAGCAGGGAGAAGCAGAAGCACTTCTAAAAGAACCCCTGTGTGGAAGGGACCCCTGTGCACTGCTAATGGAGCTGCATTGGCTAAATAAAGCAGGGATGAGCCCAGTGACTCAGTACAGTAGGGCAGTCAACCTGAAGTCTAAAAAACAATAAAAGAAAAAAAAAAGTTTTTTTGAGCAGGTGGTGGCGGTGTGAATACAGAGTAACATGCTCAGAGCACCCCTAACTACCATTCCTGGTCAGGGCAGCTGCAGTTGACAAAGGGACACTCTGTGTAGGCAGCCTTGTTTCCCATCACTGTAATCCTAAAATCATCAGATTACAGCAGAAGACTGTCTGAGGCAATTGGATGGGTGACTAACAAAACCTGCCAGCTGAAGAGAAGCCTTCCAGAGCAGCACTGTTCTTCACCTGGTTGGGAAACTTCCACGCAGTCACCATCTAATAAGGAGGGTTGAGGTTTTTGTGGGGCTGAATGAGCTGAATGCCAGCAGCTGCTCAAGAACTAAATTTACCACCACGGTCCCAGGAACGCCCGCATTTTCTGCTAAAATAAAATCTCTGGGCCAGTAGCCTACTGGAATAGAAGTTTTTCCACTTAACTGAAGACATTTACACATTCACTTTCCACAACTCTCATGCTCCAGTTCCGATAAAATCCTGCTTGGTTTCAGAGTTTTTTTATGGAAACACACACACGTCAGCTCGAAAGTACCAATATGATGCGAGTAGTATTAAGCAATTCGCTTCACTGGGTTTCTCTGCTTCTTGCATTTATTCCTATGAAACAGAAAATGAACTGCAGCTGTCAGAGTGCTGCTGGCTGACCTACTGGGGACTGTATTGCATTCCTGCACACGCGCTGACATAGCATTTTCTAAAGTTTATTTCCCGAGGGGAAAGGGTTATAAATAAGTCTCATATTCACAGTAAATCTCCTGCCCTTCGTTCCCTAGAGCTTTGAGCGAGGGCAGTTTTTGTCACAGGAAATTGCATCAAAGTTTTCTGAAAAAGTGTATTAGTTTATACAATTTGCTTTTGTCAAACTGTCTTTAAACTGACCCCCACTAAAGCTAGATTTTACAAGCTCAGTTTCAATCTTTTCTATGCTCACTGCTCTACACATTCATTACCTGCAGAAATCAGACTGGACATCTACAAAATCTGCAGCTGTTTCAGAAGATAATATACCTTTTTTTGTATTTTTTTAAAAGTAACTTTTAAAAAGCCACAAGGAGCCACTAAATTATTGAAGGTATTTCTGTATACCTTCTGAAAATACATATAGCAAGACCTCTAGGGAGGCTGTTTTCATTTAGGTTCTACACTTGTGATTGAGTGAGAAGCTGAAGCAATAAAAGAGAGGCTTCACCATGGACTCTAGAATCCAGCAGAGAGGATTCACTTAAGGGATCCTCAGTTTGGAAGCTCTTATGCATGGGGCATCACATTGACATGTTTGCTGATCCCATTACAACAAGATTCTGATCCAGAACTGGAACTTCCCAGTCCACACACACAGCCCCTCAAATCTATTTCTGATTCCTCTTAGCTTTGAAAATACAAGATATAAAATTATCCTCAAATGTAAGTACTATCCTTCCAGTTTGTAATGATGACTGAAGTATTTTCTGCAAGATTAAAGAATAAGTAAGTGCTGCTTCGGAAATCCATTTTTCTTAAAGGCCAAACCCCAGGCAAGCAATATTGCCTATCTGGACATCACAAAATGTCAAAGTTCTCCCAGAGATTTTAGTTTTAAAGGGGCCTTTCAGAAGGCATCCACCAAAAGAAAGTAGTATTAGATAATATGCAGGCATTCTCTAAAAGATGAAATAGATTATTTGGCCAGATAAGGACTCTGGGGAAAGGCGGGAGAGCAGGGGAGAGGATTACAAGTTGCTGAGCTGCATCTTGCAGCACAGGCAGTAGGAATGGTGAAACAGCAGCATGGGATAAGGATGTAACCTGCAAGAACAACTGGACTGTGCTCTGAAATACAGAGATTTAAAAACATGAAAACTCAAACCAGGACATCCTGGTCCACATTCAGACTCCCCCATATTGGAGATTCACAATTTTGAGTTTCAATATAGACATTTACCAAAGGATGCAATTTACAGCCTCTTGCAAAATACACTCCTGAAGCCTGACATCAGTATTCTGAAGTAGGCAGACGTGGAGGTCACTTGCAGAGGAGAAGCCTGAGTGAAAATATGCTGCCCTGAGTTAAATTCACCCCTACTTGTCCAACTCTTATATCCAGTGCTGCTCAGTGTCACAGCCAGCAGCTGTGTCCTGTTGCAGTTTCATGTACAGTGAAGCTGTACCAAAGCAAGTACATGATCAAGACCTCTCCCTTCCATTCTTCTTGGTTGTAGAATGCAAATCTCTATGCTGGATCTTGTCAGGGCATTGACTTTCACATGGAGTACCAGACTTGGGATCGCTGACAGAGTTGCCTGCCCGAGCCCAGCACCTGGCAAAGCACTAACTAGGCCTTAGAAGTGCTTCCTCAAAGTCAGAAGAACGGTCTCACTCACCCCACCAGCCTTACCCCCCTGAAATTTTTTTGTTTGTCCCTACCACTTAAATGTGATCCCAAATTCCCCTTGCAGTCCGCTGGCTGTACAATGGCCTTTAGATCTCTAAAAGTGGTGGTCCATGAGAATGCAGAAGGTGCTCCACAACACCCTCATTCCTGCACAGAGAAGCAAGCAAACTGAGGGTAATACAAACAATACATTAACATTCAAAGATGCCTAATTTGTTTTTTGGTTACAGGTGAGGCACCACAGCATAAGGAATCTACAGGTTTTTCTAAAAAAGCTGGGATTTGGGATCTTGGGAGTTGTCAGGATTTTGGGATTTAAGATTAAGAAACACTACTTTAGACATTAGTTGTGTGGGGACTCCTCATCTAGGTGCTTTGATATTTGAATTTTTCCAGCCTCTGGCACGCACAGAAACCCTGCTGTCCATGCTCCCAAGCACAACTGGAGCATAGCAGTGGAACTGAAGTAAGAGGATTACATTGCAGGAGGGACATGTTTCGATGAGAGACTAGAGGCTTAAGGGGATTAAAAAATAGCTGCTTCCCAGAGTGACAGGATGAAAAGCAGCAAAGCCCGCACATAAACCTTGCCTGTAAGTAAGCATTGCTTCGTATCCTTCAGCAGCAGAGAGATCCAGTGAGCAGAACAGCAAATGAACCAGTGACCACATCAGCTACAGCTTCAGCCACCTCCACTGTCCCCAGCACTATCTTAACTCATGTCATACCTGCATTTTCTGTCTCCTTGTGCACCTTTTACTACCCTGTTTCTTCTTAGCTACTGCTCTTTCCACATCAACCAGCCCTTTCTCCTGTCTTTCAATTATTATCTATATTGTTTATCATCTCGGTATCATTCCCCATCACAACTGTAAATCAATTTGGAAATGCTTTTTAATTCAATGCAAGAAAAGGATGTTGGGATGCTAAAAAAAGAGGGTGACTTCCATATCAAGAAACTAGAATGGATAGAAATAACAGCTGTTTTCATGAGATCTAATCCTAGGTGCAAAGGGGAACTCCTGTAAGCTTTAGAAAAAAGGACTGCAATAATTTTTAAATCCAGGAAGATTTTATTTTTCTGCTACCTATCACTCCTCAAAGGTGGAGCATTAAATTTGTCTTCCAGTTCAATGTGCCCTTCTAATAAATACTTATAGAAGTGGTGGTTTTACTCCCTGAAAGATACAGAGTTAAACTCACTAACGAGTTACAAATGCCAGAGGGCCTAGCATGCCTGGGGAACATCCTATCTGGATATAATTTAGAAATCAGAAAACTGTGCCAAATCCAACTGATGCTTTCAAGAAAGAAGAGAATTCAGGAACAGGGCTGTGTGGTGCTAAGCATTATAACACGTGGCAAAGGGCTGGAATTGCTTCAGAAAGCTTATAACCAAGACAAGAAAATCTAAAGACAACTACAGCAACCTGACAACAGACACTAAGCGGGATGGATACTGGTGTATTGAATAAAAGCTGCCAGGCATATTTATGTTAAATGCATTAAAAGGGCTACAGTAAACTAAGACAAAGAAACCCTCTCAAAAGAGAAGTCCTGCAAGTGCCATCTGAATTTTAATGACAAGGTAGTTGATTTCGTTTATATCACAGACAGCATCAAAGAAGAAAAGCAAAGGTTAGGATGACCACTGAGCCAGGGCTGGGGAACCAGGTGGTGAACATTCTGTAGTCAGACAGTGTCTTGATTGAAAAATATTAAAATGTCTTTTAAAAAAATAAGAGACAAAAATCTACCGTTGGGTCAGATTACCACTGCATTTACCTAGCTTGCTTTTCCTATGGCATTATATGAATTTGACATCTATTCTGTTCGTTTTTTAAAAAGGCTACCATGGTTTTATTTCTTGAATTATCACATACCTTGCTTTATGCTTGTTCCTCTCCACCCAGGACAGCTAGTGACATTGTATGCTAGATAACCTGGAGATAGTCTCACTTTTATCTCTAAAAGGATTTGCTCCAGTATAGCTGAGGGAAGCAGAGAAGAAAAAGAATGGCTTATAGAAATGGTTTATTCAGCTTGTAAGGAGCTAGAATTCTCATTATCTTGTAACACTGGTGCTTACAGTTTATTAGGAGGACTGATGTCCTTTTATTTTGAAACCACACTGTGTAGGTTAAGGCTACCTTATTTAGGAATTGGCTTGGTCTTGGCATCATTCTTCAACTCCCCTTTACATTTAACACAGCATTTTTTGGGAGAAAGGAAAATGTCCAATGCATAATTAAGATCTTGGATAGGGCTGTATTTTGTTTAAATGTCACAGGTATGTCATGAAAAAACATGGTGCAAAAGCAACTCATACCACAGAAAACTCCCTGCCTCGCATTAGTAGAAGATTAGTTTTCCAATCAAAATAAGCTTTATGGACAGAGATCTTTTTTAGTTTTTGCCTGCCTACAGTGTGCTTGCCATTTGAGTACAGGTATTGTGGTAAATCACAAGTCTTCAAAGCACAGATCAGGTTTTTAGCTTTCTTACCCTTACAGCCATAAGAAAAAAATTGATAAAACGCCTTTTCATTGTGAAAATGCTTCCAGTTGAAAAACACAGACAGGCTGAAACATCTGGTCAAGTGGGGGCAAGCCATTCAGCTGAAACACTGATGTGGCAATGATGGAGTATAGTAACAATAACTTGTCACCAAAGTTCATTACTTTAAGGTTGATGAAAAACAATAGGGACAGTTATAAACCATCACACTCCTTTGAAATCAGTAGCTCCCAAGCTTTCCCATACAAAGTCATTTCAGGGATGCTGACTGCAACTGGGCTCGTCGCTTCTTAATTAAGAGCTTCTGTCTGACAGTAATAACTACAACAGACTATAGGACAGACAATCTCTAAGGCAACTCCTACTCTGACCTCTGATCATAACCTGGGAGATGGGAAGCCAACAGGAATCAGGAGATTAATTTGACTTGAAACTAGGGATATTTTTAGGGAGAACAATGCACAGCCAGTGCTCTCATGAAGACCAAAGTTGGTGCATGGCCACAATTAAGGGAGAGGGAAGTATTAAAAAAAAATAAATTAGCAGAAGCATAGTTCCTGAGTAAAGCAGACAGAGAAAACACAGGAATTATTACTCTACTCATGATGGCCCAACCTGGATTTGAAAGCAGAGCTGGTGCCTCAAATAGCCTAAGGTATTACATCTGGTTCTTGAAAATCATCTGATCCCTTTGAGACAGACAAATACTTCCTTGGGGAAGAGCATTGCTACATTTCAAAGTCCTAATGTTAACCACCGACTGTCAATTGAGATAAAACAAGCACCCCAATAGTCATAAAACACTAATTTTCCATTAGACAGCAAGAGAGAAACTGATGACAAGAAACAACAACAAAATTAGCTGTTAACAGAAACCAGATGGAATGGCAAAAGCTACTAAAAAAAACTATTAACTTAATATCAAGAGAAAGAAATACCAGTGTGTAGTAACCACAAAATGTCTCAATATGGAGACCAACCAACCATCAAGGTCAACATAAGGGAGCTTAAACTGTTTGGTTTTGGGATTGCTTCCTGTTACGCTAGGCTAAACTGGAAACCTGACGTTAAATTAGAAAGAAAGGGGAAAAAAGATTCTCAAACAAGAGAAACACAAAAGCCCATGTTGACAGCAGCCCAGTTGCACAACAGAAGGTGCAGAACTCAGGCCCTGGAAAAACATTTTAAAGACATTTCTTCCTCTTCCCAACACTCTCCTGCTTACCTCAGTGCCACCTTCTCTTTTGAACTGCCAATTTTCATCACTGAAGAGCTTCAGATTCACTTTTACTATAAAAAAGCAACAACAAACCCAAACCAACCCACAACAAAACAACACAAAACATGTCTCCACAGCCCACACTAGGACCTAGTATAAGGTTTATCTAGGAATATGCCAATTCAAGTCACCAAATTGCCACTGAAGAACTACTGGCTCTAGTACTCAGAATCCAAAATGTTCATCACTTTTTAAACAACTACAATTCAGTTTCATCAACCTCTGATACACAAAAAAACATGACTCAAGTTTCATAATTATGAAATTAGCTTAAAATTCATAAAACGTGTGCACATCCCTAATGACAGAGGCTGAGTGCACCAAAAAACGTATGATAAAAATAAGTCAGTAACACTGCCTAGTAACTGCAAGAGACAGGAAGAAAATCTTTTAAAAACATGTTTCAAGCATTAGTTAAAAAAAAACAAAACAAAGAATAAGATTTTTAAAAACTCAAAGGAACGTTTCTCTCAAAATTACCATTTCTTTTAACATACCTTGTTATTTCAGTACCACTGTTTAGATTTTGCATTTGAAAGTGCTATATCCAGGATGAACCAAGAGTACTCTTGCTTTTTTTTTTTTTTTTTTGGCTGGGGGTAGGGATGGTGATTTGGTTTTTTTTGCTTGGTGGTGTTTTGTTTTTTTCTTTACTAGGACTGAAATTCGAGCTGTTGTTTTGCTTCTTTGTTTGGTTGGGTTTTTTTACCAAATGAGGCTGCCATTCACAGAGGCAAGGCTGTCTGAGGTTATCACCTAGACAATAGGATGAAGTCATTCTGTCCTTTGCCACAAGGCAAAATGGAGAAACAAGGGATAAGACAAAGGTGACGGGGTGGAACATAATTGTGTACTCTTTGAGCCCTGAATCGCTTGCTTAACTGAAGAAATGGAAAAATCACCCTCTTGCAATGCTCTTCTACATTACCCTCTCTGAGACAATAAGCTCTTTGGAGCACATCCTATGACTTTAGGCATTTCTGGACAGCTTTACAAGTACCCTTCTGGTGCCTGCAGATAACAACAAAATAAGAGAACTTGGAAGAAACAGCTATGTGTATATGCTCTGCCTAGCCCTACAATGAGAGGCTTGAGTTGGGCCCTCCTAATTACCTCATAGCTAGCCTCATAAAGAAAGCATATTAATTTAATAAATTCAAATGAATGAAAAATTATTCACTACCAAGCAGGAGACAAAGTTCAGAGCAAGAGTATTTTAGGTCATTTCAAGAGGGGTAGCTCCCAATCAGATTTTACAAAGTCTGTGAAGCCATACTGGGAGACAACTGCAACCTTCTTCAAACCCATTGTGGAACTTCTCTTGTGAGACGCTAAATCACTTCAGCAATAGTAAAAAGTGACAAGAACCTCACATTTTTTTCTCCTAAGAGAGGTAGAGGGACTTGACAACATAGGTTCTCGAAGACTTTTCTTCAGTCAATCTGACTTGTTGAAGCCCAGTTTCTGAGATGGTTGGCAAAGGCACTGATTGCTTGGCTGTTCTCGATAGTCTCTGTTTAAGCCATGGAAGGTTCCTACACACCTATAACAGCCCCCAGGCAAATACATTTAGCAGCACTAGTTGTTGGATGAGCTCAAAGTCAAGGTAATAAACTAGTACCAGAAAAGTCCCTAAACACAGTCTTCATCTTCCATCCATGTACAGAAGACAGATGAGAAAGGGATGCTGCTAACAAAGAAACATATGGATGACAAGACACATATTACAAAAGAGTATTTTTAGCAAATGAAACCATAAGAAAGTAGTGTGTAGCTTTAGCAAGTGGAAGGAATCTGTAAGTGAAAACATACCCAGAAGCAGTGATGTTTAACAAAAATTAAATCTTTATGTCAGAAACACATCGAGATATGAAAGGGAAGGAAAGTAAGCAAAAAGTCATCAAAAAAGAGAGGAGGTGGGAAGAACAGCATAATGTGAAATTCTCTCTGTTCTTTACAGATTTATTATTGTTAAAGATCCAGATAGAAAAGGTTTCTCTTTTTTCTATTTTATTTTTTGTGTGTGTCTTGTTTTCCTCAGCAACTCAATGTAACCATAACTTAGCAAAGTTTAGCTCTGCTCTGTAGCTCTGACTGAACTATTGACAATTGCCTGGTTTTGTCCTTCTCCAAATGCTCTTGTAACATTGCCATGCAGTTGTAGGGCTTCCTCAGAGGCCAACTCATTTCTATTGCAGCTGACAGGACTCCTGCTCTTCCAAGAGCTTTGTAGTCCTTCGCTATGGCTCAGAGCGAAGGAGTGCACACAAAGCACTATTAACAAATACAGAAGGTATGGCTTGGTAGCTGTAACACTTGTGGCTACACTGCATGCGACAGAGACACAAACCACTCTTATCGCAAAAGCTTTAGCAATTTGCATCACCTTCTAGGAAGTTACTACTAGGTACCCTTAGTGAAAGCCACAGGGACATGTTTATTTCTTGAAAGAAGAAAAGCATGGCCAGACAGCAGTATAGTTGAGTAATTTTCACGGAGATGACAAATTGTGCTAATCAGAATCACCAAGTTAGGGCCTTTACCAGGTGTAGTTAAAATCCAGACATCACTCAGAAATCAACACATCAAAGCTTTGAGAATTACAGTAATCACATACAATTATTTAACAGGAAGCTTAAACAAGAGCAAAATGGGCAAACCCGGAGACAAGCCCTTTTCCTGCATTTCCAGGTACTCCTAATACCTCTGCTGAAAGAGAACTCAGGCCTCAGAAGGGAACAGCCCAGCACCAGCCCTAGTGAAGTGAGCCGTCAAGGATACATTGCCGATTTTCGGGCCAGGGAGCTATGCAGGCGTGTTTTCATCGCTGTTTTAGCACACTCCTTGGGCAAGCCACTTCCATTTATTCTTCAGTTCCTCAGGCGTAAAACGGAGCAAGCAAAACATTTTCTTGCCACGCTCACTTTTTTGGACTGGAAGTTTGGAGAGACCAAAGGTGTCCTTTTTCTATATATCTAGAATACCTAATACCTAGTAAAAGAGGACACTGGCATAAGGAGTCTTTAGTGCCACTGTCATACAATGGCACCAAAAATAATGCTTGAAGAGCCAAAGCACCTGTTCTCAAAGTGACTTTAAGTGAAGCCTTGCTATAAACCCCACAGAGACTAAATGTAACCAGAAACTGGAGGTGGATCAGGCAAGGACCACACTAAGAGCTGAGCTTGGCTACCAGAAGTCCAAAGGAACTCTGTAAGAGTTTAAAACATTGAGGATAAAAAATATTTCTGGACAAATCAATAGTAGTAAGAATTCCTTTGCCATAACCTTAGTTTAAGAAGGGAAGACACTCATACAGAAAAGACAAGTTTTGTACTAAGTCACAATCTCTCCTAAGCCTGTGTTTCCGACTCCTCATTTTATGGCAAGAGAGCGTAATAGGCAAACATGACTCTTCCAACCAGCAAAAGAAAAAAATGCTATTAACATCTCACTCTGATATACTTGAAGACCCTCCTGCTGAGATGGTTTGTCAGGCTGTAGTTTTTGGGGAAGCAGGGCAGGGAAGCTACTTAATTTTCAATTCAAAGTTGAACTTTCTTTTGAGATCTTTACATACCAGGGCATTTATTTTCACAGCTATTTAACAGACCAAACCTGTACTTCTGCTTGCATCCCCATAAGAAAAAACCTCACCAATAAGAAACCAGTATTACTAACTGATCAAATTAATTTTACAAGTCAGACACCAAACATTTTGTGACTAAAGATCAAAACTTTTATTAAAGATATTTCTAGGGGAAAATAAATTTCAAATGGAGTATTCTAAAAAAATTACTAAATATAAAGAAGGTTTTTTTGACAACTGTCACTCTGGCTATGCTCATTTTCCTTTGAATTCTTGCATCTTCAGCATGGGAGAATAAACAAGAAAACTTGAACACTCATATTACTTAAACACATCTTTGAACCAGGTCTGAGAAAGGCTAGTAGTCTATGAAAAACAAACAAAAAATCCAAAGGAAAAAAGTCCTTTCCAGAGGAAGTTTAGATACACAAAGTTACCAAAATTTAGCACAATCACATTGGGTAAATCAGCTGGGAGATTTTCTGTTAGTTTATTTTAAGACAAGTGAATTAAATTTAAAATAACTGTTAGACATATCATTTTAATGTTAAATGAATACCTGATTGTTAGATCTATCTGCACACAGATGTTTGGTCAAGAAGATATTTCTAAAATCAATACTATCTGGCTTTGAAATCCTAAATCCTATTACATTTTAAAGGTAGGATGGTGCCACAACTAAGGATTGATGGAATATAGTTTGGTCAATCACCATGAAGCATCACTTCTTGCTTAAAAGTGCTTAGGAACAGGGGACTGGAAGGCGTGTAGTGCAACAGCAGTTCCTAGCAAAGGTGCTAGGAAATATTCAGAAAACTACAAAGCAAGGCGGCCAACCTCTATACTGGGCAAGTTTAATGAATCATTCACTAGCAGTCTAGTGAATAAATCTTACATATATTGCAGCTTTTGTAAAGAAAAGGTATTTCACAGATTAAGTCGCTTGGGATTTTTTCCCCCTCTTCCCTTGAAAGAATCAATAAGCACATAGGACTCTAAGGTATTTTGGAATGGGATTTTGTCAAATTCTTTCTGTAAACCAGGTAGCGTTGGCTGACTAGTTCTGTGTTTTCTAAGCTAGCACAGACAGAAAGACAGACTGTCACATGGTAATTATCTGAGTAAAGGTTAGGAAAGGGTTTTGGTTGTGTGGTTTGTTTTTTTGGTTTTGTTTTTTTTTTTAAATCAGTTTTCGCAGCAGGAGGAAGTCACCAGTGGAGTGTCACAGGGAGAGAGTTAATACAGAACAGCCTGAAAAGCAAGATTAATAATGCAGTGGCAAAGTTTACTTCCTGTACGGCTTCCTGTCATTAGCCAAGGCAAGGTACAGAACCACCTAATTGTACAGGCCAGTAAAATAGCAGATGACATGCAGGCTGGAGAAATGTCAAGTGACAATCAGAATTTTACATATACAAGTCTGGGGTCCAGGTACTTAGGAATACAATCTTCAGGTTATAAAAGTATTTTTACAGAAACATCAGCTCAGTGCTTGATAGTGGAATAAAAAACCCCAAGTGTTTGTAATTATTAAGGAAAGGACAGAAAACAAACCAAGAAATCACTGTCTTCTACAAACCCAGAAATGCCATTTTAAACACTGTGTGCAGTTCTCATCACACAGAAATCAAACAAGAGCTAGTAAGGTTGAAAAGGGTATGAAAAGGGTAATGGGGTGACTGAACATATGAGTGGTTTCCATGCAAGACATGACTAAATAGACTGGGGCTCTTCAACATGGAAAAGAGCTAACAGAATCACAATGGTCACAGAGAAAATACCTAGGAAACAATCTCTCATCTCCCCAGTAAAAGAAACACAGAACATCCAATGAAATGAGCATTTCAGAACAAAAAAGAGACTATTTTTGCACAGTCCATAGTCAATGTTGGGACTCTTTGCCTCAGGTGGTTTTGGATGCTCAAAGTTTTATCTGGGTTCAGAAAAAGCTATTGGAGACATTAGTGGAGCAGGAATCTATAGAGAACTATTAAATACAAATACAGAAGAGTCCTTGGGCTATAAACCAGCTAAGGCTGTGAGAGCTTTCTGGGGAGGCATCATTATATGGTTGATGACATGCCTGCTTTTAGACATATTACATCATTACATGCCTGATTTTACATTAGTCCCTAAGCATCTCCTGTTGCACACTGCCACAGTGTTTTGGTCCAACAGCAGTTCTTATGTTCTCAATCCTAGCTATGATCTTGACCTTAGCATTCGTGTTATCCTGAGCATAAGGGACTGTTTAGGTCTTTTGAGTCAGTTCTCTGGAATAAACATAATTCATGAGATAAACATTTAGTGCTGAAGGGTTCAGGAAAAGCTTGATTCATATTCCCATATAGGAAATAATTCTCTCCAGATATTGAACTTAGTCCTTAATAAAAAATAGGCAAATCACAACAACAACAATGCATGACAGGAAGGAAACAGGGGGGGAAAAAGAGATGCCACCAGTGCCTCAAATACATATAATGCAGGGACGGAGTTAGATGCAACTACCCTTGGATGACCCTATAAGGAGGACTGTGCTCCCCTCTGCAAGATGACAAAACAGAAACATATTCCCCAAATCCCAGACTGCTGTCAGTTCCTTCCTGACCTCCATTTCATCAGTGCTTTCAAGCTGCCAGCCTTCACTTGTTTCACACAAACTCCTCCAGAAGCACAGGAGAAGCACAATGGCCAGAGCCCTCTGCAGAGTTCAACACGCAGGTGGTCTGACTCAGAGAGGTCTAACTGGCCAATCCCTATTCATGATTTTGTGTCTGAACTCAAGGTCATAATCATCTGTATGCCAACATTTACAAACTGTGTTGAAATGTCTTTGTTAGCTTTAAGCTCGGATGTTGTGTATGTCTGCACTCCAAGATTGTTCTCTAAACATCACTGAAAGGCAAATACATGACTGGGGAGATCCAAAGCACAACTGCAATGACACTGCCATTTATTGTGTCGTACACTGCCATATTGTACATGAAAACTTGCAAAGCAACAAAACCCTATTTTACCTCCAGCCTGTTCATTTGCTGTTACTTGAGTACGCAAATAAATAAGACCAAACCAGAGCTGTGCAGCCAAGAGAGCACATTGCTGAGCCCTGCGCTCAAGACGTGCACAGAGAGGGGCAGTGTGTGAGCTGGCACATCTCGGCACTAATGTGCTCACACACCTTTTGGATTGGGCTGTCTGTATGGGCAGTCAAATCCTGACTCACTTGACTTGCAGTCAATCCACAGAGATGCACGTGGTTGTTGCCTGATACGCCTCTGTCTCCACCAAATCTTACACAGGGTCAACATCCCTACTGCAAGCTTTATAGTTCTGCCTGCCCTGCTGTCATCCCCCAGAGGGAGGAAAGGTGTACAACACAGTTTCAGTCATTTCTGGTCAGGTATCAGTGCATCCTGTGCTTTTTGGACAATGACAGCAGAAGTTTGGGGACGTGTTGTTGGGGGGAAACAGTCTCTGGCTCTCCCCTTACTGACTCTCACTTGTCACCAGTGGTCAAGACATGCCCATGATGAAATGGCCAAATCCATGGTGGTGTTGAGGCTGAAGTGCAAGGAGATGATTGTACCCCTTTGTCCTCCTTAACCAGACCAAGGTGCAGAGGTCTCCAGCTCGGCATGCTGCACTTCCTCAAGGCAGTGCAGATGATCTTCCCTCCTGCAGCCCCACTCTTTCTCCCCCAGGCACATCCATGGGAGGAAGCCAGGCACTGTCCCTCCCCATTGCTGGCAAAGGAGGGAGGCAGAGAGCCACCCTGCTCCGGGGCAAGAGACAGCTGCAAAACCATGAGGAAACTGGCTGACACTGAAAAAGGGCTGGATGGCGTCAGGCAGGCTACAAAACTGACATAATGAATGCACAGTAGAATACACTCCAAACCAATTTTACATCATTTGTCAACACAAGCAATTTGATTGCAGCCCTACCATGGCACCAGAATACGGCCCACCATTAAGCTTTCTGGGAGAAAGCCTAGTGGCAGAAGGCCATAGACTGAAAAATATGTTAATTTTGCACTACTGAAAAATTGATTTTCAAGCTAAATTTATTCTCCGGTTATTTTTTTAAATAAAAAAACCCACAAATACAAACTTTACTGTTCTCACCATAGACTTACCCCTAAAATTCCTTGTCAGTAAGAAAAAGAACCCCTAAAGTTTCTCCACTGCTTGATATGTTCTACAAAGAGGCCACAATGCTTATTAGCCTGCCCTGTCTTTTACTACTTTTCCCAAGGACATCACAGCTGCAACCATTTCATTTAAATGTTGTTACAATACAATGCTGCCTTTATATCACAGAACTAGCTAATAACTCCTCTTCCATTCACTTCTTTAATACCAATATAAACATACTCTTCATTTCAGTTTGTGTCATTTCTTGCTGCTGCCAAGTACTGAATATTTTAATTGTATTTCTGACTCTGCCATTAGGAACCACCATATTCCTCTACAAAGAGACAGTGAGGCAGGAGATAAAACTGGTAAGGAGTTTTATCAAATAAGTCTCAGTGCTGCTCCCTGCCACAGCCTGAACACAGAGTATCATGTTTCCTGTTCTGGGCCGATTCCAGCTTTCCACAGTGATCTACAGAAAAATAACCAAAAATTGGATTTGTGCCCTTTTTTCTATTATTCATTAGCTGTTTTTTTTGTTCAGTGCAAACTCTCGCTTTTCTGCAACTGTGAATAATGCCTGAAGTGTTCTGTTCGGTCCAAATGTTTTCCTCACTCTTAGCTGATGGAGCAAATCTTTGATAACTTTTGTAGATATTTCGATCCAGAGCATTTTGCACACATGTGAAAGTTCCTTACGTAATAATAATTATAATAATAATGATGTCTGAATTCTTAAAAATTGTAAACACCAGAATAAAATTCCTTTCCCCAAGCATGAGATTTTATGATATACAATGTCTAAGTCCATCTGGGTCCCTCACGCTTCAGCTGCATGAGGACTTTGAGGAATTTCTGAAGCACAGGCTTAAGTCTGAGCACTTTCAGATGGCATGTCAAATATGACACTCATCTGGGCCCAAATTGGCTTAAGTCAGAGGCGAACATAAGCACTTGAGTCCTCTCTGTGCCAATAAAGCTGTAATTGCTGTTTTGTGCTACAGTAACAGTATTAAATCTTATTTGATTACTTAAAAAAATAATCAGCTGAGTGGGTGGCAGAAGGGCTGAGTACAGACAAAATCTGAATGTGGATAGTTGAAAAAGAACAACGCAGCAATGCTTCTAGAAAACTTATTTTAAACAATCAACACATCAACCCAGTACATTAAACATGCAAGTGCAGAAATAACTCTTCCTTCCCAATACCCTGATGACTACACAACACAACTCCAGCCTTCAGGTGCAACTGAGTAGTGAGGCAGTAAAATACACTTTAATGGTTAAAAAAATAAAAATAAAAATAATTAAANAAACAAAGAAAAAACAAAGAAAAAACAAAGAAAAAACAAAGAAAAAACAAAGAAAAAACAAAGAAAAAACAAAGAAAAAACAAAGAAAAAACAAAGAAAAAACAAAGAAAAAACAAAGAAAAAACAAAGAAAAAACAAAGAAAAAACAAAGAAAAAACAAAGAAAAAACAAAGAAAAAACAAAGAAAAAACAAAGAAAAAACAAAGAAAAAACAAAGAAAAAACAAAAAACAAAAATAAAGCACTTGCAAGTTTAAATCACATAATCCAAAATCCATCTCTTAGTTCCACTGACTTCAATCAAGTAACTGAATGCATAAAACCTCACAAGTCTAATAAAATCAGATAAAGAATCCTGCTAGCAAGCTTCTATGAAACAAGGATCTTATGCACTGAAAGGTCACAGAATTTGTTGTAAGAGAGTATCAGACTGTCACCTCTCTCTTACAACAAATACCGAAGCATTTGCAAAATTCAAGTAGCCGACCAATTCTCACTGTGGGTACAGCATATAAATTTTAAGAACTTTAACATATGAAGTCAAAAGGAACTTTAAATCAGCATTTCAAGTTATTTAGGACTCCCAAAAGTATTGATGTGTCCTGTCCCATACCCTCCTGAGCCTCAAAGCCACAAGCTGATAACGTGTGTGACAAAATATTGTCACTCCCAACTGTTAACAAAAGAAAAAAAGAAACATCAACTAATAGCATATTCTTGTGTACATGCAAATTGAATCTAGGTGACCAAGTCATCTTGGAAGACAACATACTGGCAGGCAGTGTACGTTTAAGCTTCACCAAAAGCACGTGATCATTAATCTCCTCCTGGGGGATTTCAGATAAAGCTGACAATTTCTCCTTCCACCAGTAATGCTTATTTACTAAACCCTGGATTGGATTTAAAGCTACCGTTTTGAAAAGAAAACAACTTGTCTGCACGATTTCGTCCTACTTGTCTAGCAGGGACTCCTGATTTTTGCAGTTTCAAGTTTGGGTTTTTTAGCAGTCCACATAAATAAATAAATAAGCAAATAAATAACTAGATAGAAGCTCCCCCCCCAGCCAAAACAAGCCCCCCAAGCGGGGAGGGCAGGTGGGACACACACCTGCACAGTGCAGAGCAGCAAAGGCACCATACGTACTTAGAGCACACAAAGCAAATAACATTTCAACATTCTTGCCAAATGAAATTACGTGATTGTATTCCTCCCTTTCTCATACATGCACAAACCCACATATTACAGAGCAAATAATGTTCACAGAACAGAACAAAGACCCTTTGTTCCATAAGGTTTTGCAAAATCCCGTTCTTTGTCTAAAACTGAACTAAGTGTTGCTCGAGCCCTGATGATCTAAATATACAAAGCTTGTGCAGTGAAGGAACATAGTTACCTTTTATAACAACTGATAACAGTAGAAAATACAGACAAGATTTTGAGAACAGAAGCCCCAATTTACAAGCGTCCTTATTCAGAAAATTAAAAAAAAAAAAGTAGTAAATACGGCAGCCATTCAAATGCATGCACTCTGAAAGGACACAATTGGAGCTTAAGGCTTTTCACACCCAGCTGTGTTTAACAGATCTCTTATGGTTACCTCCCCTCAAATAAAAGTGCTATAATACCAACACAATTAAAAAGCCAGCTGAAATAAAAACAACAAAAACTTCCAAAACCACCAAGTTGTGTCTCTGCCTTTAATCCCCAGCAGCTTCAGAAGGATGCTAGCGAGAATGAAGAAAGTGCTTTTTTTCTTTTTTTTTTTAAATAAATAAAAAAAAAGGAAGCAGGTTCACAATTAGACCTGAACAAAGTACCACACTAATCGGAATAGGCTATGGAGCAGGATAACTGAGGAACCTCTACGGCAGCCTCTCCCAACAGGCTGCCCGAACGTACATACTGACTTTGCAGGGCTTAACAGCATCCCTACAAGGAACTCTAAACCAAGATACTCTGCTGACGAGGCATTCTCCTACCTGAAGCTTCATTTTCCAGCACGAAAGCATGTGTGTGTCCTCCGTGGAGCTTCCCCTGGTTGCATGACTCCCGTTACCCTGACTAAAGAGACGGAGCTGTGTAAGCAGAGCCGCTGACTGCCCTACATTTGCCTGCAGATGAAGAGTTGGTGCTGTACTTGCCGGGGCTTGTTTAAGCCTCCTAAATACAATACTAGTGTAACTAAAACTAGACCAACTACTTCCTCCAGCTGATCGCAGTGAAAAGAGCTTGTGATGAATAATGCATGAGAGCTCCTATGAACACAACACTCCTCGAAGCAGCTGATGTCCACCTCTCCCCCCCTTCCGAGAAGCAATCCCTAGCAATTTTTGTGCTATGAAGCATAAAAATTCTTCCAATGTCCAAAGAACAAGGAGGATGCCCCTCCCAGATCCATTTTATTTCCACCATTCATTAGTTAAACCAATAAGATCAGGTGATTTTATTTTTATTTTTTTTTAAAGATAAAAATCCATTCAGCTAGAAGTCAAAGCCAGCACAATAACCACTGAGCCGTATCTCTGGTCTACACAATACTAGTAGATTCAGTTGCTTAGTAATTAATTTTTCTTATTCTTAAGGGCTGTGATGCAAGAGAAGCTGTATAAAGATGAATGCTGGAGACAGAAAAAGAATGTGACAGACCAGAAAATAATACAGCACAAAGAAGGTGGGGGGAAAAAATGCTTGCTGTAGCTGGCAAGTTCAGTTGACTGTTTACAGAAAAAAGACTGCTTAGGAGAGATTAGTGGGTGGAAGAATATGGGGGATAAATTCACATGCTGCTTCTCTTCAGCAATAAATTCTACGTCAGGACAACTTTGCAAGCTAACTACAAAAATCACTTTCAGATATTCATCTAAAGAGTGAGCAAACAGGACTAATTTACAAGTACTTCATTTGCAAGTGCAATTACTGCAACAGGCAAATGTCAATACACACCACTTGCAGAGCAGAGTCTGCTCTGTTTCTCAGAATTGCTTTGCTTTGATTTCGTTGTTAGATACACAACAAATTATTTGGCTTGTCTTTATCAGTTACCTGCTGCAATCCAAGTGATTGCCATCCAAACACAACTGAAAGGCTCTCTCAAGCTGTTAGTTTCCTGTAAAGAAAACGTGGCTTTAATGCACCATTTACAGCCTGAACATGGCTCTTCAGGCTGGGCATAACATAACACTCCAGACTTCCTCTGAAGTCGGATTTCTCAGGTCACATCAAAACTCTGAGACAGTCCCTGCTTTCTACACCTGCCTCAGGTGACTCACGCAGAAAATGAGAGATAAAAGGTGAAGACAACAGAGAGGGATCAAAGAGAAAGGGATGTTCAACACATTAGAGTCATCCAGTGCTCAGTCGTGACTGGTTATTACTTTTCAAGGACTCCTCTTTCACCTCTAACGGTGATCTTCCTGCAAGGACCAAAGCCAACCTTAGGACTCTCTAGATGACATTATCCAGAGAGCTGCAGTTATTCTCATGCTTCCTGGGACACCCTCTGACCCTGGAATGCTGTACACACCACAAGGTAGGGGAGAGGATTTCCCTTTCCTCCAAATGCACTTTTTTTCAGACCAACTCCATCTTCTCACTTTGATCAGTTCCCTGTCACATCCACTTTTAAACTGAGGTTTTCAGATTACAGCACCCCATTCCAAAGTCAGTTTTACCACAAAATTACATAGTACAAACCTTTTGGCCAGGACCACGCTGTATATGCTTTATTTCTCTTACTCTCTCCCTCAGTCATGAACAAGGACAACTCCCTGAGTTAGATGGACCTTCTGTCTCATCCACCACAGCTGGTCCCATACCCTGAGCACTCTTGTGTAATTTGCTCTTTCTTCCTCTCCCCCAATAAAATATTTCTTTTAAAAAGGAAAAGTCCAATACAAAAATCAAATCCATGCAAACATGGTCCCATAAAAAAGGCTATGGAAATACTTCACTTATTAATATCCTATGTATGAGCCTCAAGGAGGAAAAGGTTTCTGACATTTAAAAACTGTGGCCTTAATGTCTTCCTCCAGCTCCTCCATCACAATTTTAAAAATGGGAACCAAGAATCTTCCAGAGAATTAGCAGGGCTGCTCAAAGTGAGAAGGCAGAGGCTTTGCATAAATCCAGCCTTGTACACCATGAACTACAAGGTAAGCAATCGGGCTGACCATGAGACATGCAGGAGGACTACTTTATAGACAGATCTGCTTCTGCAAAGGAAACCAAAAGACTAGACCTCGCTAGAGGAAACAATCATATGGCATACTCAGATTCTACATTATAAACAAATAAGTAGCAGATTCAACGTCTGAAATTAGTAATTTAGAGTGCAACACACTTACTAGTTTTGAAAGAGGGTATGTTGTGTTCATTTCTATATAACTGACTTGATTTCAGAAACCCCGGCAGAGAGTAAATAATAAGCTGCAAGATCATAAAATGATAAATGGCAGGGTTCAAATCTAATCTCTCAGTATTTTCCTACCAGATGAGCTCTGGTTGAACAACAGAATACTCTTTCCCGCCCCCATGTCAGCCTTGCAGACTCTTACACACCCTCAGAGCAATGCCTGCTTTTGGCTTATACAAGTCTACTGCAAACAAGCACTTTGCAAACAAAATTTCTGCCCTAGCTTAACCTGGGCAACTGCACTGTCATGAACTGACTCTCCAGATGTTTTCTTTAATGTCTAGAAGCTAGAGTTGAATTCTGAGATTATCTTTTTTTTTCCAGAGGCTGTAACTCTGAGGTTAATGGAAATGGATTGCTGGAGAGTAGGGGAAAACCTGCCATAAACACACATTTGTAAGGCTTTGTATACAGGGAAGTACATGTATCCAGGCGCAGCTAAGAATTTCACATAGCCCTTTGGATATTT
This sequence comes from Aegotheles bennettii, assembly GCA_013398125.1. Classification (NCBI taxonomy): domain Eukaryota; kingdom Metazoa; phylum Chordata; class Aves; order Caprimulgiformes; family Aegothelidae; genus Aegotheles; species Aegotheles bennettii. The sequence continues at coordinate 4,414 of VZRW01008700.1, read as the reverse complement.
ACCCTCTTACTCTTAGTACTTCAGGAGGTTAGGTCAGAGGTTATGAAGGTTGGTTTCTAAATTCAATAGGTGTATTACTACCACTATGAAGAATTATGCAAACACAGCAAGCTAGAAGAGAAATCTGGCTTAATCACATTTTGCACCAGCGTTCTGCCAGTGGACTCTCAGCAGAACTACGCCTGCACGTGGCGCATGGGACTATTCCCATGACACCAGGTGTTACAAGTAAGTTTCTGGGAGAAGCAAACCAGAACACAAACAGATGAGCATGAGAGTAATTAAATGCTGTTTATTATTTCAGGCAGTTCTCTCCATTGGGTATTCAATTTAAAACATAAGAGAATTAAAGCCTAGCTGCCTTCTAAAAAGGGTGCTTTGTAGATATTTAAATAAAACATACCATCTTCCTAACTTTTTTAAAGAATAATTAACTCAATTGCTTTCTGAATCCATCCTTTCATTTAATGTAACACACAAAGTTTGCGTTTCTTGAAACCATAGCATCTAAAATGATGGGATTTGCACTAAAATTCTAATTGTCCATTTAAAAACACATACACAAATCCCCCAATTTCTGTGTATCACAGCTTCAGTAAAAAAACCCAAAACATTGCAATTATTTTTTAAAAAATATTAAATTTTGATTATTTAATAAAATATTGGCATTTAACCAATGTTGTGTTTATGAGGCTAAAAAGAGCAGCTTAAAAATTAAAGGAGTTCCACTGAACAGCTTTGTATTTCATTTAAAAGGAAGAGCATTTTGCAGCATTCTCCTGCATGCCTGAACAATCATGTTGCCACTGTGAAAGGAAAAGATGCAGGAGAAGCCTTACCACAGCAAGAACTGTGCAAAGCAAAATCATCTTTCATTCATGCGCACTTACTAGGTGAAACTTGAAATAATGTGTGCAGCGTCAGCTCACAGACACATCACTTCATTACATGCTTATGCTAGGGGCCAAGCTGAATCATTTTGGTTAAGTATTTAGCTGCTGGCTGGCCAGTTAATTTTACAGTCAAATTTTGTACAGTCTATTTAGTTTCTGCCATTTTTAAATAACTGCAACCTCCTGGGGAAATTCTCTAGTACACCATCTGCTTGTTTCCTACAAATCCTCCTTTTAGACCTTACGCAAATTTCCAAGCTGCCAATCACAACTTTTTTGATGTCTGGGTGACAAAAAAACCCCAACTATTCTGAACAGAAACCTGCAGTACAAAAAGATTCACTATCCCCTGATCAGTAAAATAACAATAACAAAGCAGTTCATTTCTCTGCAGCACATCTCAAGCGGCAGATACACCCTCAGTGGGATGAGCACTTATGGTCCTCCCTGGCCATAGGTTAAGAAAGGACAGTCATGATCCAGGGACAATTTCTCATATTTTTAGCTCTTCATATTCACATAATCATGCTTGTGCAAGTGCTGCACTGCTTCTCTCTGGCTTGTGAAACACTGTAGGCTGCACAGACCCAATGTTACACCAGACTTTTCCCAAACTAATGAGGCTGGAGGGAGTTTCATCCATCAGGAACACACTGAAGGAGCTAACAGACTCTGATCCAGCAGATGTTTGTCTAAGCCTATGTGAATTTCACAGTGGAAAAAGGAAGTGAGGATTTTATATCTATTTTTAATGAAATTAGCACCAGAATCCAAACTCTGTACCAAATGTTAACAAATACCACATAACATCCTATGCTTCCATGGAATAGGCAGAATGACAGCAGTACCTGCAGGCAGGAGCTGACTTTGGACTGCTGCCTGTGCCTAATTCAAATACTTGCCACTGCAACAGTAAATTCACAATGCTGCAAAGCAAAATAAAGGTGCTTAACCAAGTACTGCGAGTGTCACTAATGTATCTACAAAACAAAAATAGGGTATAATAAGGACTGAAGAAATTTTCCAAAAAGCATTGAAACATTGATTGCACTAAAAATAAACCAATTCCACAAAAAGCACTTCAGACTAGAGAAAATTAGGTGATTAAACATGAAATGAAGAGACCAAGCAACTAAGTGGCATACGGAGCTTCCTAAATAGTTTTATTTCCCCTCACATCTACAGTTTTGTCTCTTTGTTCCGCTTTTTGGTCACAGAAAACATAGCTGAGTTCAGAATAGTGGACTGCACACAAGCCCTCCCCAACAAAACTGTATGTGCAGGAACTAGTTAAGACATCTTCACAAACATTTGAGAAATCTAAGAAAAAAAAACCCCAAAAAACACAAAACCCAGAACTTTCTTATAAAGAGGAACTGTAAGAGCTTCCTCAGAAGTTCCTCCAAAAAAACCCCACATCAGATTCAAAACTAAATAGCTAAAACTCGCCTGAATATTCCACCAGAAGAGTTCACCAGAAAGGATGCAACAGACATGAGGGTCAGGGATCTGCATTAAACACTCCCAACAATTCTGGCTATAAACCAGAACCTCAAACTTTACAGTTATTTCTGTCTTGATGACTGAAAGGAAAAACAGCAGGGCCGTAAAAATGGGTTGATCTCATCTGCCTTCCTTCACCCTGTAATCCACTGGGACTTGTGCGTGCCTTGGCTAGATTTACTACAGGTAGCCAGACAGAAGTCAGTCTTAAAGAAGGACTTCAAAGACCTATTTGTATTCCAGTTGGTTACGCCCACATCATCCTTGGGGTCAGATGGCACGAGGGCAGCAGATCCTGCCGCCGAACTGCCAGTGGTGGATGTGCGAGCAGAGTGACCAATGGTGGATATTTTCTGCAAGAGGATAAATCATGAGTGCATTTCAGAGGCGGCCAGAGGAAAGGTACCAGGGTTTTGCTGGATGAGGTACTGGGGAATGGCACTTTTAACACAGTTTCTTTAAATGAGTAGTTTTAGCACCAAAGGTAGGGAGAGGTCAAAGAGGAGTCTTTTAAGGAAGTGCAGGGCTCTTGTAATGATTACCTGGTAGCTGCTTTACAGGTGGGCTTGTGTTGCAAAGGTCAGACTGAAACCAACCAAGTTGCTAAAACATTTAGACCCAGACATCAGAACTCCTGAAAGCAAATATTTGGCTCTGGAGATGATGCCTAGAACATTCAGTACATATTCCCAATCTCTCCTACAGGGTAGACTCCCGGCGGTTCAGTGAGGGCAGCAGGGCGGCAACACTTTCACGAGATAAGCAGCTGCCACCAGTGCTACTCAGCACAAGACTGAGTGGACTGGGGGGAGTTCAAAATGCTCAAGAGTGCTCTCTCCAGTATCTACATTCAAAAGGAAACAGAGGTTTATCGATGACAAGGGCAAAAAAGCAGAAAAAAACCAGCATGGCATGGGCACGATACAGTGGGAACCAAAGCTCTGAAGGGGGACAACGCAGCCCAGGCACACAGGTTGTTTCTCTTTCTCCCTGGCTGCATTCCTGGGAAAGGCCCAGTTTCCCATGAAAACTGCAAGCTCCTATACAACAGTCAGTTTGTTCTAGTGACCATTAGAAAGCATTTTTCAAAACTGCATTATTTATTCAAGCTCCAAAATACACAGAACAAAGTATGCAAAAGAAGGCCCTAATACCTGGGCATGTTACCCACTCATAAAATTCTCCCTGCTAACTCTTGCAGAAGAAATGTCCCTCACACCAGCTGAGCTCAGGATGCAACTGGGAGAAAGCACTGATGCTTGCCCCATCTGGCTGTTGGGTTTTTTTGCCAACTTATTGTCTCCTATTAGCATTTCACTAGTAGTCTGTTTTAGCTCACCAAAACTCCCACCTTCACTATGTCTGACACAGTGGAGCATTCCCTTTTATTCCTTTTCCCAAATGTTTCCATCTAAAATTGTAACAAATTATACTGATAGAAAGCATATTAAATGGTAAAGACCTGAACTGTGACAGATCTGATGTTTGCCTTATTAACAGAGAACTGAACAAAGATTTTCCTGCTGGTTCCACAAGATTTGCGCCAAGCCAGTCATTAGTCAGTGTATTCAGTAATCATCTGAAAATGAATTAAAAAAAACAAACAACACCAACACAGGAAAGATGCTGACTGTTACATTTACAGGTGACACAAAGCTTAGCAGGGTGGTAAAAATGATGAAGCATACAGCCCCTTCACAGACTTCCAGCATCTGAAATGGATTTGGGGAAAACTGTGAAACTGGTAGCGACAGATTAGGAGAAGGTTGAAGTACTCAACAACTTTTTCACTTGTCTTCACTGGAAATCTCTCTTCCCACACCTCTCAAGTGGATGGACTGCAAGGCAGGGACTGGGGGAGCAAAGTCTCTCCCTCTGTAAGAGATGAACATGTTTGTAACCATGTGAGGAATCTAAATAAAAATCTATGGAGCTTGATGAGATGCGTCCCAGAGTCCTCAGGGATCTGGCTGATGTAGCTGCCAAGCCATTCTCCATTTGAAAAGTCATGGCAGTCA
>VZRW01008698.1:1164381-1212392 GCA_013398125.1 Aegotheles bennettii | reverse complement strand
CTGTGATTCTGTGATTTCAGGCATCTGTCAGACTAGCTCTTGCCTAGTCCCATAGCCCGAGTTCATAGCAGTTGGGGCAGATAAGGTACGCTCCTGAAGCATGGTTTCTTTTTCATTTTGCCAAAAAATAATTCAGTTCATGTGCTTGTAGGTCACTCTACAATGCCTAGCGCAGTTGGAAGATTCAGTTCAAAAGTAGAGGTAATCCAAACTAGACATTAACAAAAAAGCATCTATGGAACACATCAGTCCAGTCGGTCCAGAAAACATCCAGCTTAGCGAAAGGTCTTTTCCTCCAAGGCTAATTTCCTAAAAACACAGCAGGGTTATATATAACATCCATCTTCCTGACTACTAGTCCTGTATGTAAATCCAATGAGTCAGCTTAATTAAGTGCCCCTCATTTATCTATTAACACTGACTGACTTAAATAACCTACACTCTATTTAAATCAAAAGAGTGGCATTTATACCAAAAGGGCCCATTTCCAGAGCTGTAGCAATCAGCTGTATTATAGGTAGCATTATACCTCAGACAACCACGATACTTGCTGTCTTCTCCCAAAAACAGACATAATCTTGCCTTTCCACTGGAAAGTACACAGAGGAGATAAGCCTATAGGCAGGGATTGCCCCCAAGGCACATAGCTTGGCGTAAACGACTTTCCACTCCACCAGCACCAGAAAGTGTTATGCTAACTGCACTTTGTATTATTTAAGGACAAGCCTATACAGCCTCATTCCAAACCTACATTTCCATGATGAAAGACTAGGAAGAAAAGGAAAAGTCCATAAAATGAATGCTTCTTTCTGCTAAGAGGAACTGAAACACTATGCACAATTTGGAAAGCAACAAATACACTCCTTGGACTAACAGAAATTTGCATATCAACATATAATACACTAAAAATAGTAATTTTAGATTGTTTAGATACAGATACAATTCTTACTTACAAACATTTCTTCAAGATAAACACCAGTTTGAAATCTGCGCTTAATAGGATCAAATGTTCTTCATTAGGATCAAAGTTCATCCAATTCAACAAAGTTGTTTTAAATAACGCCAAGTTTTCAGACAAGTCATGATGTAATATGAGAAATGTACATACTGTGTTCCCTCTCGTTGCGGCTTTGGGGGTTTAATGCAAAATTTAACATCTGCATATGCTTTCCCCTGCCCCAGTTTATTAAGGACTTAACAAGGAAAAATAATTTCTTTCATAATTGTCAAGACACTGCTTGCAAGATTTTCATTCCTTCATCCAACCAGCTTGCCAGTTTCAGCATGCATCCTTTTAGATCAGTTTGCGTATCTTAAGCTCACAGATTGGTTTAATCTTGGTTTGCTTCTCTTTTATACTAAAAAAACACACTTCAACATTTTGCAATTTCTCCCTATCAAGATATTTGTAGGCTGTTGTCAAGTCTGGGACATCTCTAACGCTGAAGTCTTCACACCAGAAGAGGGCAGCAAATGAGGCAAGCTGTTTCTGGCAGAACTCCAAGATTTTCACACTCATCTTCTGCTTGTGCATGTCTCCTCTCACAGTGAAAGGCAGAGCTCCCAGACAGGAGCTCGTCATAGCATGACAAAATGGGACGACTCCAGCACCTGACCTTTAAGAAAGAGTGCAACAACAGGGTAACTAATGAAAGCCAGCGCACAGATTTAACTCAACTTTGACACAAAGAATAGGTGAAGAAGAATCCAGTGTGTGTATGAGTGTGTGTGTGTATACGTATATATATGTATGTATATGTATATAAAGACATCAGAGGAGCAGTATAGAAGGCCACAATTTTCCCTCTCCTTAAATTGCACCTACTAAGGATTCTCACTCTTACAAGATAGTTTTAATAGAATCCCAAGACACAAAGGAGAGCAAAGTAGTAACATGGGACTCTAATGCCTAACCCTGCATTCTAACTGCTTTGCCATAAAGAAATGGATCAACAAAAAAAAAGAGGGTGTTGGGAAAGAAGGGTTAAAATACATTGAAAACTAGAAAAAAAGTTAGAGAAGGGACTTCTAATAATCAGAGAAGATTCATGAATCTACGCTAAGATGATACTGGATGCAAAAATATGAGGCCTGAAGAGATGGTATCTTTAAAGAATTCTCTTCATTTACCAAATGCAGCTGGATGCTCTGAAACAATATCCATTTTATGAAATCTATCACAACTATTGTACATTATAAATTTAAAAAAAGACATATGCTACTACTACATCTTGGTTGCTGAACACCCTATCTATATTCACAATCACACTGACTAAAACATGAGTTTGTGATGTGTTGCCTCATTATAGCCAGAAAATGAATCTTTAGTAATAAGAATTTAAGTGAGACAGACCTATGACACACTGAACACAAGAATTCCAGGTGGGAATGTATCTAGGATTTTATACTCCTTTCAAATAAGTGATAATTCTGCTTAGCTATTTCATACAGAAGCCGGAGGGCATACAGTAGTAGTTGCATAATAGAACATAATCACTCTTTCAGATGCAGACCCAATGATCAAGAAGAAAACCCCTGAAAAACAGAGGTGTACCTGGAATCATGTACTTAGCTACAATGATTCATAAATTTCATTCCAATTAGTGAAACTTTTTTGTATGGACAGTTCACTTTTGGTTCCATCATATAATATGAAGAATGTGAAAAAAATCTACAGACATATATAATGTCAGCTTTTTCTCCCCGTTAAGTGATAGATTATTTTATAGTGACCCTATAAAAAGATGTAAAACAAAGTATGATCAATGAAATCATAAAATATATTAATCAAATTTCATTAATAACTCACACAGCATGACACTGATAAATACTCCACAGAAGACTTCCCACCTTCAATTACAAAAACACAGGTTCTTGCAGGTATTTGATCTTGTAGATGATCTCTGTGTCCATCTCCCTGGGAGAAACTAAAAAACGCAGAGGGTTTTTTCCATTTTTTTATTTCTGAAACACATCATCACTGGGTATTCAAAAGATAACAAAATAAAAATATATCACACTAAAAGGAGTAATTCAGCTTACATTGCTGTGCCTTTAAAGACAATAAGATTAACATTAGTTAAGATCTTTACTTACTTTTAAGAATTTAGGTCTTTTTGAATGCCAAGTGATTTTAAAAAACTTCAGTGGAGAGTGGAAATTTGAAAAAAAATTAAAAAAAATAAAAAACACAGTATCTTCAGCCATCCATTCTCTTGTATCAAGTGGGAAGTTACATATTCTATTAAAAATACTGCCATGAAGAATTAAATCTCTTCATCTTCTCAATGCAAAAGAAATGGATCCATTAATTCATAAGCCTTTTAGATTACGTTTTTGACACACTTGACCTAATACTTCGGATCTCTTTTCAACTTCTACCATCTGCAACATATCTATACATAGATAGCCTGAAGTAAGTACATCCCATAGCCTTTAACCCAACAGACACTTCAAGTACAAGATCAATACCACTTATCACTGTTGTAAAAACCCTCACATGAAGCTCCAAAGTATGCTGACCAACCTCCTGTCAAACTGTCATACTTCAGTTTCCAGCAGCAATTTCCTGCACCTTCTCTGTTGCTCCCCACCTGGCACCAAGAATCTCCAGTTAGACTCAATAATACTGCACCATGTACCTAAGACTGAATAGTTTCCAAGACTTCTCTCAGAGATAGTCTGTCCTTCAGGCCAGCTCCTCACAGTCTAACTTCATCCTCTCTCATCACAATCCCTGTTCTTGACCAGTGCTCTGGGAAGAGAAATGCCTTCTCTCAGAGAACTCAAGATACACAGCATTGCTTTGTATGAGTATATACTTAATGTTATCTCAAAAGTTTAAGTCGCCACTGTCTGTGCTAGAGAGAGCTAACAGCTACAACAGCAACTAAAATAAACACAGTAAAAGAGTTAATTGGTTGAGACAGAAAAATGAACATTAAGCATATTAAATAATTACAGCAAAAGGAGCAGACGGAAATCTATGTCAGTTAGACCAGAGACTTTGGAACAGGTTGTCTGACAGCTAATTAAAAAAAAAAAAAAAAACCAACAAAAAAGACCAAAAGAAAAGATAGCTACTTTCATCTTAAAAAAATAAAAGTAATAAAATGAAAGTTAGAACTCCAGGACAGATGTAGCATACGTAGCATAAACAAACTATGGTCTTCCAGGTGCAGATGGAGCAAGCAAACAGCTTCTGATTTCAGTAAGTAATGAGCATATGCAACAGCTAACCTCTTGAAAGATATACCTGCTGAATGTAAATCTGCTTCTTGATCAGAGAAATAATGAAGTCTGGCATCTTAAGAAAGCATATTCTATCTTTTCTACTCCCATAGCCTTACTTCTCTGTCATGTTCCTGAAGTCTCACCACAGTACCTTCTCACCCTCAACCTCTCCCACGTCCTCCAGCCTAGCTGTCTGGCTGGTGAAAAGGGAAGACCTGCTGATTTGGGGTTTCCTGCATTGTGGTTGACTGAGTAGTACCTATGGGCTGTTCCAGCCAACTAGGCATGATGCTGCTGGGAGCAAATAATGCCCGAGTTCTACCTACTTTTCCCTCCATGGGACTCTCTTCTTTCTCAAGCCACTAACTTGCTTGAAACCTGAAGTAACTTAATATCCTACACATTCTTGCTGCCCTGTCAAATATGGTTATGATATTGCTCTGAGCTTAAGAACTATTAAAAGACAGATACAGGATAGCTCAATTGGTAAAAGAGATAGGCTACAAAAACACAAGATGTGTCTTGCCAAATCTCATAATTTCTTCTGAGGTCAGGACTGACAGCAGCGATAGTTTTCCTCTGTTTGGGAATTTTGATTTTCCTTACCCTCCTCTCCTAAGCCTCTTAAAAAAAATTTACTCCAATTGCTCTGGACAGATTGAAATATGTGAAAAAAAATGGAAGGGAGATAGCAAGCAAGCACACAAAAAAGTTTTTAAACCAGCTTATGGGAAAATTGGAGTATTTTTTCAATTATTCATAGCATATTCAAAGATGAATTTCAAAAATTTCTAAAGCCATTTTAACTCTCAAATCTCTAGCTTATCAAACCACAATCTTTAAGGCACACCTTTTCAAGTAGTTATGTACTTCTTGAAATGCAAATTTATAAGAAGAATTCATTTTTTTCCCCGTCAAAAAACATGAAGGGCTTTCAAAAGCTGATTTACCTTCTCATTTATACACGGTAATGCAGTATATTTGCATAAAACAGTCAAAACTTTTTTTTTTTTAATGTAATAGGTAGCTAACTATGTAACCCCTGCCGTTTTAAAAGACAGTCCCCTTGTTAGGAAGCCGTTCAAAGTGACAATTTCAGTAACTCAGCATCTCTTTCTGGATAATTATATGTATTATGAATATGCAGATTTCGCAGAGCTGATTGGCTCAAATATATCCCATTCCTCAAGAACATCACCTTCCATTAAAACAACTGTATTATCAAGCAGCAGATTCTCATCTAAACTTGTTTTAAACATTCATCTGCAAAGCTCAAATACCAGTCACACCAGATAGAATTACCTTTGCCCAACCTCTGTGAAGGTACAGGTTATGGATGATTATTTTCCTATTGGTACTGTGACATGTATACATAAGATGTTCTTGCAGCAGATCTTCACAAAATCTTTGGGGAAGACAGGGGTGGAGATTTCATGCCATCCATATTATCACAGAATGTAAGTTAAATAACATAACAATAGCACCATCCAGTGGCAAAATCTTCCCTTTAAGAAGTTCATCACTCGCATCACTTACAGTGATCCTGCTGGAGCAACTGTAGAACAGCTAAGCAGGGTATTTCCACTTTTAATCACAGTTTTCTGAGCAGCCAGTGTCCCAAGAATATAGGGATCTTGGTGGGAAATGCAATATTAGCAGAGTCTGAAAAGAGCAACTGCACATACAAATAATTGTACAAAAAACAATACTGAACTTCAAGTATCAAAGATTCTGTGTTTTGTAATATTTACAAGATCTGTAATGCAAGTTTATTCCAATGCTGAAATCATACTAATTTTTTTCCTGAACTAGGCAGCTTCTTATTGTTTTTTAGGTAGAAAGTGATTCGGAGTTTTCTCAGTATATAGTAAAAAAAACAAAATGAAATAAAAAAAAAAAACTCCCTCCCAAAAAACCCCAAGCAACTTTTCTTTGTGTATTTTAGGCACACTAATTCTTCCCTCTATTTTTTTTAATTCATATTCGGTTAAGTTTCTCCCGTCTATTAATTTGCTTGATGTCTTATTTCATCAGAAAAGTATAATGTTTCTATTTTAGGGCACCAGAATGGTGACCTCTATTTGTGGTAAGCTCCTGTGACAGATCTGAAAGAAATCATGAAAGAAAATAAAGTGAAAGAAAGCTGCTGTACAGTAATTGTCATCTGAAATACCCAATATGAGAGGAAGAAAGAACTGTTTTTAACAACATTTGCAGGGTGTTTTTCTCAGAGTAAAGACAATAAAAAGCGTCACACAGTTTAATAGTTCAGTGTCCAACCCCTGACACAGACACATCCTTCCAACTTAGGAAAGACTCACATAAATTGTATCAACCACTAACACATGTATTTGGACAACTCTGATGGCATGGTTTCCTCTTTGTTGTGAAGTGGGATGTTCACACACTGGGAGGTTTTACAAAAGCTACTGTTTCAAAACATTCCCATAGCTGCTGCTGGAATTATGATCCAAAACTTTTTTCTTTTTTTTTTTTTTAAGAATTCAGAAAAACGTGCAGGACTGTGACAACAGGAGGGAATGGTAGGCTTATTCATTGTTGCCGAATGCTAGAAATGGTAGATGTTCACTTCAGCTAATTTAGAAAAGTTATTTAAGTGAGCTTGGAAGTAAATTAGAGTAGCCCATCTTCAGCTTCCATCAAATCAGTAAGATAAGTTGTTGCTACAGTTTAAAAGCAGAGTGTTAACTACAGTAGTTGCACGTCTTGTTTAAATATTCACTTTCAACTTAGAGCACTCAACATCTTTTTGCACTACTATTGATTTCCCAAAATACTTTTTTCCAATACATTGTAAGACTGATTCTCTGTAAAATTCTATGACGCAGACCTAAATCTAGGACAAGCAGGATAGAAGAATGTGTGTGCATTGTTTTATTTATACAGATATTAGAAATTAGTAACTGAAATGAATATATTCTCACTCTCTGCAGCTCTATTGTTACTCCCCCCTCACAATCAGAGCCAGCTACATCAGCCAGAGACAAGGGCAGGCCAGGACTCATGTACTGGGGGAAGGGTGCTTGAGATGCTTAACTGGCACAGGGAGTTTATCTTCATCACCTCCCACATGCTCCTGCACCAGTCTGAATAATGTATATTGGTTTCAGCTGCTCAGCAGAAACCCTGGCATCTGCAGCTGCAACTGCACCAGCTGACTCATGTGACCAGAAGGTACCACTGAATCCCTTGCAGCAGCTGCGCTCCATCTGTGATCACTGGTTTGGGGACAGAAGCTGCAGTGTGTGTCAGTTGCTGTTTCCACTTCTTGTAAAGCAAGGTCATCTGATCATGCAGTCAGCACGGTATTAGGGCAGGAGACTTCCTTCAGAATAAGCAGATGGCTCAGTGGTTAAGGCACACAGCTTCTGAATTTGCAGCAAGTTTCCCATGCAATTTGGAGCCAGCTACATTCCCTGTTTGCTTTGGCCACAAATCCATAAAATTACAATCTTATCTAACAAAAAGCTGAAAGAACAAATCAATTTAAATGTCAGGCACCCATATACAATGATTACTGAGCTATGTAAGTATGTAGATCACAAGATGAGATATTTCCTGGCAAGTCTTCAATGCTATTCATGATCAGTAAGAAAGCAAATCAGCTTTACACTAGAACAGAAACAAAATACAAGACTGCATATCCATACCAGACATACATACTTGCATTGCTAAGTAGGGGCTTCTAGACGTCCTGATGAAATCAGTCAACTTTAAGTGATCTCTGCCATCACACTACTAAAATGGCTTAAATGTCTCAATATTTTCCTCACACAACAGGACACTCTGCCTGTTCTATGTTTTTGCCTGTAAGGGTGCATAGGTACACAGAACCTTACCCTAGCAAATACATACACACATTCTCTTTGCTATGGCCTTGTCCTTCCAGTCCTGCATTGTTCTGGCTCCCCAGTTTAGAATCATTGCCTTTTTCCCCATCCCATTCCTACATATTGTGATCTATCCAACTCCCTTTTCACTGTTCTTTCTCCACTGTTCAGTTGATTTATGGGCTCTAGTTCCGTGTTTTACCCTGCAAGTCCTCTGTTACTTCACGTAACTTCTGTAAAAACTTCTGTACAAAAAAGAATGGCCATATTTTGTACTGTGATTTCTTATAACAGGAAGGCTCACCCATAAAACCTCTTCAGAAACACAATGAACTGTTTTTCATAAATAAATTATAAACACCTTTGATCACTCCAATTCCAAAATGATGACAAAATGCCTTCAACTCATGGCCTCCTGTTTATCAGGAGGAAAAAAGAAGAACGATCCATTCCCAACACCACCACAAACTAGCAGTCATTCCAAAAAAGTAATTTTCGAATCTCTGAAACCACACTAGACATTTGAGTCATAAACAAACACATTTTGTTGTTGTTTTATGTAGTGTATCCAAAGGACTTCTGAGAGCCAATGATCTGAATGTTTAAAGTATCTACTTTCTTTTTCTGAATTTATCCATTCAAGGGGAGGAAAAAAAACTCCAACAAACTCAATCATGTTTGAATAGGGGTTAATTAGTAGTACAGTTATTCCTGATCTTAAACCAAATCCTAAACATATAAAGCAATAGATGCTGTAAATTTTAAGCTCTCTTTCATTAGTCTTGTTTCTTAATTAATGTGAATGTTAACAACAAACTAATTTTTAGTTAAAGGCATACCAACCAGCATTGCCAAAGTGACAGGAAAATCAAAATTTACAGATAAATATTTATGATCCCAGTGCTACTACTTAGAATACTACACTCTGTCAGCTTTGCGTTTAATGTGTTTTAATTTGATGCCTTAGGAATTCCATACTACACGTGGCAAGGCCACAGCAAGAAGATTGCATCCCATTTTTGGAAACATTTCATGAAGTACCTAAAACAACTGGAAGGAGGCCAGAGGAAACAGTGAAATTGGGAAGAAGCTGAGATTATACAGACTGCAGGAATAGATGTATCCTGCATTCTCCAGTGTACAGATGAGGAGAAAAGAACCGGCTTGAGAACATAAAAATAAAACTAATATGTAGGGAATAACCTGTTCAGCTAATAGAACTGAACTGTATTCAGAACAGATTAAAACCTAGATTTAGTGTGGGGAGGGTGAACTTCTCAGTGGGAATGAAAGAGCACGCCAATACAGGTTACGTAGTAAGATTGCACTGTCTCCTCACGACATCCTACTACTTCCAAGGACCTCTAGAGGAGGTTAGACAAATATCTGCCAAGAATGACAAAGATGCATCTCTAGCTGGATTAGGGGAATGAAACTAAATGATCTCTTGAGATCTCTCTCTAAAGTTCTATGAAAGGAAAGGCAATTAATGGACAGCTACTAAATTATTTTCACACAATCCATTTAATCTGCTCTGATAGATGATCACCTCCTTTAAAATAGCAAAATCCACTATACTGAGCATTAATTGGTACACTTGGGGTTAAGCTTAACCCAGACGAGACTGAATGGACAACAGAGACTTATCTATCCTTTCAGTTGCTGATATACTATACAGCTTATTGTATATTTTATATTTGGGGTGCTTACATCTGTAAATGAGGATACTCCTAAAGCTAAATTAGCTAAGAGAGTGATGTTGCATTAGCCACTTTAAAAATGGAATATCTGATGTAATCATGCCTTTTTTACAACAGTGTAACAAGCAGGATATCAGTTGAATTTCTCTGGCAATTCAGTTCTAAACAGTCTCACTGCAAAAGAATTTAAATGAGAAAATTGAAGTCCCAGCACAGGAAAAATATACACCATATTATTCACTGAAAAGCACCCATATGTTCGAGAACAACGGGATTACACCACAATACAGCTCATCACCGATTGTTTAAGAAAAATAGTGGCAAATCACTACTATGTCTCTTACAGAATTACGAAGAAACAATAAATTACATAGTTTATGCATTTAAACAGAACACGAACGCACAGGTGCCAAGCAGTAAGTTCTATCTTTAAAATTCTGAGAGTTCACAAAAGCCTGAAACTATCCAAAAAACCAAATGAAAGATCTCTGCATTTAAAATTCAGTTATAGCATATCTTCTGTTATAGTATATTTTTTCATTAAAATACAAAAATACTGAAAGGTTAAATTCTCCATCTATTCCTAGGACTATCCAAAAAATGAGTATAAACTAAATAATGAATATTTTTACTTTCTTTTGCATTAGACAGCTTTTAGATAAACCATGAAACAAAACTGAGTTTAGAGAAGAGATAATTAAATGATCATTCTGGGGTTTGCAACTGCCTGTTATAACATAATCTGGTAACATAGTAATCTGTGGTCTGTGTTACAAAAAAACGCAAACAAACACACAATTTGCTTGCTGTACTTAGGTGCATCTTATCTCAAGCTGAAACAGTGCATGCACATGATGTAAAACAAAACAAATTTCTTATTTTCATTGTTTTAAATAGTCTCTATGAAAGTAATAAGCCTCCTCATTTCAAGCTTAGAAGTACGTTTTGGTTTGTTTTTTAAAAAGAGACAACAGTGCGCTGCAAAGGACTTCAAAGTAGTTAAAAGCTTTAGACATTTTACATCTTTTACTGTAGTCTTCAATTAATTGCCATAAAGCTACTACATAAAGCACCACCTTGTGGCAAAACCAGGACTGACTGCAGAGCCCTTCTCTGGGGCTTTCAAACGCTGACACATCTTCAACAGCTTTGCTGTCTATTTCATTAAAATCTGAATAAAAACAAAACTAAAAAATGATCTGCCAATAGATTTTCTGAAGATTCTCCTCTGCACACCCTACATTTATGAAATGAATGAAATTAATGTAATTTCATAAAAATATTTGGGCAGGTATTAACTTTTATTTCTGCATCTAGTGCTGTCTCCAGAGGGCTGTGAGCAAAACACAAAATGGAAGAAGTACAGTAAAAGAATGAAATTAAAATACCATGTTAAGTTAAATTCTCATTCCATCCCTCAGAATACTTCAAGCTGAAAGATACACTGCAAGAGCTGCATAACTTCATTACTCTGGTGGCTGAAAACCATCCCACTGAGGTTTCTTTATTTACATTCTCTTTCTAAGCAAAACCAAGACAGACGGTGTATCTTCCAAGTTAGTAAAATGACCAATTAGTCATTTCCAAATTTTAGAAAAAAGAAAAATAAATAAATCTCAAGTTTAGCACTACATTGCATAACACAAAAATTAATACTCTAAAGACAGACTTGTCCAATTCTAAATTGTGCACTTCCATGAAGCAAAGATGCAGAAACTTTTCCAGCTACCCTAAGAAATAGCGATCCCAGAAGATTTAGCATGGTCTGCAGCTTAAGATTGCATCTTATTGTAAGTATGCACCCCATTCTCTACCTGAAAGAAATCAATACAGCAACAGGAACACAGAAAAATTAGTTTGCATATTCAAAATTCAGTCTTCAAATACGTCAGTGGTTGCACACTATCATGTCACTACTGTACGAGCACCGTACTTTGTTCATACCCAGAGACAATGCAAAATACAGGTAACACTATTTGTCACACCCTTTTGGAATTTGTTGTAAAAATAAGAAGCATCAAGAGAAGTGGTGAGGGAAAAGTATCCTTCTTATGGAAAATCATGCCTCACTGGCTGTCCAAACTGCATTTATTGAAACATGAACCTCAGGGGGACAGGAGGGTGCAACTATTTAATGCTGTTTGTGAAGCCTTTGCAACGAACACTCGGTGAGTGGCAAGCTGAAACCCCTTACAGGAGCTCAGAATACTTGAAACTTCTAAGTCCATGCATCCGATTTAGTGCTGTGGGCTATCTGCTCAGTCTGTGCTTGAGGATGATTTCAGGAATAGGTGGCAAAAGCAAAAATGTATTTCCTTACTTTAAAGAAAGTGTGTAGAGTACATACTAAGGAACAGTATTTACTATCAGAAAGCAACAGAGTAACTCGGCTCATTAGTTCCCTATATAGAACGTCCAGGAAGGTCCATGTCAATCCATCTATTACTGCATAAATTCTGTAAGAAATTATTATGAAAGATCAATTTAACTCAATAACCAGTACTGTGAGAGCTCCTGAAAGCTCTTAAATTTAAGCTTAAGAATTACAGTTTGGAATATTCCAAAATATCTCTCCCTTGGAGTATCTTTTGGTATCCCTGCTGTACCACTTACAATACGGTAGTGATAATCAAAGTAGATGACACAGACACTTGAAAAACATCTCTTAAAGGTAAAACAAAAAAAACTAATATATGAGATTAAGTCACATAACAGCAAGACTACAGAAGAACAATACATCTGACACTAGGAACTTGCATAACTTGATTTAGGCAAATTAAGTTTCAATCCTCTAGCAGCTGTTTTTAGACCTTTTGTGTATGGGTTCTCATATGTCACACATACAAAATATTTTGGATTCTCCATTGGCTTTCACATCCATCCTTCTCTTTCCCCTCTACCTCTCCTCTTTCCCACTACCATGGAAGTGTCATATCACACAACAGTCTCAGATAAGCAGCTCAGGCTATAAAACTAAGTTCCCATGAGGAACATAAGCCTTGTTCTTAGCTGTCAACCATAGCTATTATCAAAAGTTTTCCTCTATTTTATATTAAATAACCACCGCATCATAAGAATAAATCAACACTCATTCCCAAGAGCTGCTTAACAATAAAGAATATTCTAACGGAGTCTATAAAGCTACGTAGCAAAGTTTTGCTTTAATAAACTATATACACAAAATAACGTAAATAGAGACAGAAAGCTTAATTCCAATACTGCATTGATACATAAGCACAATTTTAAAATATTGATCCAATGTTTACCACCCTGTATAAATAACCTGCATATTACTTATTTCATATCATGAATAGCAGAATGCAAAATGAAATTATACAACATAACACTTGCAATATTTCATTTCACATTTAAGCAGATGTAAAGACTGCCTCCATCAAAGGAAGAAAGAAGCATTTCTGCTATAATTTAGATTCTTAATTTTGGGCAATTTTACACAGGACTGTCTGTTACCAAGAATTGAATGGGATATTTGCGTAACACTAATTTGCTGAATTCAAAAGAATTAGGTGGGGGTTGGACAGGCAGAGAACTAAAGAACAGGGGGAGGAATCTTGTAGAAATTTTGTAGCTAACCATAAATCATTTTTTTTGTATATGTGAGTCAAGCCTTTATATATATTGCAGAAATGATAAAACAATTATAGAAAAATCAAACTGCAATTTAAAGTAATTTCTACAGAGGGAGCCAACAACCCAAGGAACAGGATTAACAAAATGCATTCCAATCAAAGTTCTTCCCAACCATCAATCTTTCATTATATGTTTTTCAAACATCCTCAACACATCATCCAGATTCTTACTGCACAGAATTCCCAAGCATTTAATGGAAGTTTACTTGAAGAAGTGCTTGATTACACATCATAGAACAAAGTGTCAATATACAACAGAATTTATATTTGCTTTGGGAGAAGGCAGCAATATGAGAGACTAATCATTCTAAAGTACTCTTTATTAATTAAAAACAGTAGTTTAGAAGTTTCGATTTTTAGCAATTCTAAAAATATAAGATTTTGTAAAAATTACTATCAGTGCCACAGTAGACATTTTTATTGAAGTTTTCATACAAACCTCTACACCAGGAAACAGGCCAGTGTGATAACTTGATCTCAAAAAATAAGTAAATCTAAAAAACAGCTGTGTAAAGATGAGAGTCGGTAAGCTTTTCATAAAGTTGGGCACATTTTTATTGCTGTAACAGTTTTCCACATTATTTCATTGCCAAATCACATTTCTTATTATATACTAATCCACTCAAATGTAATTACAAAGATATATTACATAAAGTAACCCAACAGCTTTGACAGACGTCTGTAACAGGTTCATGCATTACCCCAACCATACAAACCATCTATGTTGCCAGCATATGCTGAGTAGGCTGACAAAAGATGTAAAGTTTAGTATTTCTGACATTTCAGTGTCTCTTCCAGCCCATTTTTTTTTTTTAGGGGGAACAGGGTGGATAAAATGCAGTGGTACTTTAGAGAGACTACACACCAACAGGGCACCACATACGGAACATGTATGGAAGAATTTTTGAAAGTGTCACTTAAAATAAGCTACACACTCTAGCAGCACAAAATACGGTAGCTTGGTTGTTTTCAACAGCCTTAGACAGACAGTTGCACCCCTTTACATCCCCCAGCATTTATGCCTCTCTCACTGCATGTGGAATCACCAATGAAGCAAGGCTGCACAGTAAATGGGTTTGGGGCTGAGTCCCTTAGCTTTTTGCACTTAAGTGTTGAGACAGGGCGAAATACACATGGTAACACCCCCAAATACAAGGAAACCACACTATAACATTCCCATTAAGAAGTTCTGCCCCTTTTGCATCCTCTAGCTTTCTAACATAGCCAGACTACTTCTAAACCCCTATTGTAAGTTTCTCCACTCTTTCCAAACGGCCCTACTACGCCTCCAAGACTCCCCCTTCCAAAACTCTCATACATTAGCTCCTTATACACATTTTGGCTAAGCAAAGCCAGAACACACACAAAAAACCCCAGATATTATCTATAATTCAAAACTGCATTAGCCACCCAAATAGCTGTTCTCAAGCTGAAGAGCCCCTCCCTCCCTTGTTTAGTTTCACTATGAAAAAGTATTCACATAGCACACATGCAGCTAAGAAATACCTAAATAAATTCCTCTTGGCAAACTTGCAGCAGGGTAACATGTCTGCCCTTCCTTCTGACTGCAACACATCAAACAGCTGACTGAAGAGAAATGAAATTTGTATTTATCTTCTTCCTCTTTCTTACTTCATGGCCTTGACCAAAACGATACATCATAAAAGTAGAGGTGGCTGTGGGGCACAAAATAGCTGTCACATTTCCTACTTCCTCTTTCAACTAACTCCAAAAAAAGCTAAGTGTTCCATCATGGCCAAAACTGCTTAAACAGAACAGTTGATAAAATTGTACAACCAGCAGTCAAAGCTGTATGAAAACACATGTGCTGAAGCACTGCTTACAGACTCGGTGGTATCACTAACTTCCAAGCAGTGCTTTTAGGACTCACAATGAATATTTTTAGTTGCCTGTTCATACAAGCTAGTCAAGCTACCAAGACTTTGCTACAGTCCATGTTTTAGTAAAAGAGGGTATTACTGAAAAACCCCAAAACCTCTGCCAACACTACTCTACACAGTGAAAACAGCCTCTGTATTGGGCATTGGGTAAACAAATTAATGTTTTTACTTTAATATCAAAACAACTTATACAACACCCTATCGCTTGCAGCAACTAGCTTCAATTTATTCTCCTCGAAACTTTTGATGTAGAATCAACTAGAAAAAAAAAATCCACCTAGGCAACAACACATGTGCGCGCACACACAAATTTGTACTTGGTTAATGTGACCTTCAGTTAAAGCCATTCAGTCCAATTCTCAGAATTAAAAATAGGAGTAACTCTTGTAAAAGGACTATACAAAGCGTCAGGAGAAATACTCCCATTTTTCTCAGAGTTCATTTATTGTTCTCAGAAGAGGAAATACATATGCAACATTAAGGCCTCACCAACCTTACTATGTCTAATTTTCCCCAGCAGTCCTGCAGGATGGAAATCTTTTTTTCCTCTCCTCAAAATTACGGGGAATTAGTTGTGTTGGAGGAGGTGAGAAACATCTCCAGAACATCTCTTCAGCCACAAATGCATGCTTATCTTGTAAAACACCTGTGCAAACTGAAGATACTACCTTTCCCCTGTTGTTGTTCTCACTGCAGAATAACAAACGCACAGTTTCACTACAACACTGGCATGCTTGGCTTGATCATCAGTTAAGATGGTTTGAACTAATCTGCTAATTTTACATGAAAGCAGGCTAAGGAGCTTCTACATGTTCCACTCTGTGGCTGAGCTGCCAGTGACTTTCACCTTGTGTGCATTTCAGGAGTTGATGGGGGCACAGAGGGGTAGATATTTTCAGCTGAATTTTGAAAGGAATGTATTTATGCACCACCTTACAAATTTAATGCTAATAAATTCCTTTAAGATAAAAAAGTATACCCAAATGAAAAGACAAGTCTAAAAAGCTGTTGTGAAGTGAATTGGAAGCAGAAAAAAAAAAGGTATCTGTCATACCTTAGCTCTTAAAATAGAAGTTAAATACGATGCCATGCCTGTAAATCAACTCCAGTCTTAGTGGCTGTACTTATCTCTCTAGATAACTAAGATTCAAGGACAACAGGATCAAGCCAAGCCAGTGTGTACCTGGCACAATTACCTTTAGAGACAAGGCATTCATTACTGAACAAAATTTACATATTTATGAAGAACAGCTACATAGAAGTGATCTCTAGGAAACTGAAGGACATCAGACAGTCAGAGAAATCATTGTGATACTATTAAATGAAGAATGCCAAATGAAGTCTTCCTTACTAGGTAAGTCAATATAAAAGCTGCTGACATTTCAAAGACTAGAAGAAAAAAGTATTTTCAGCAGGGTGATTTTGGCACTGAACAGAAGAGTCTAACTTTGTATGTTTCCTAATGTTTTTAAGGACAGATTCAGAAGAACACCTTTGTTATAAGAGCAGTGAACCTATGAATAAGTTTATAACCAAATCAGCAACAATTACCCTAGTGGTAAATTGTCTTGTGCCATTTCCTAGAATTGGAATTTCTTTTAAATATGAAAGCCCATCTAAATATCAGAAAAGGGCAGTTAGTTAAGTATCTAAACAACTAATCTGTAAGTCAGATCAGAGAATTAGCTTGAAGGACTGGAAGGTTTGAGGTTCAACACTGCTTAATCTGTTCTGTACCATACATTTAACATGGTCTGAGAAGAAGAGCACACAACGTATTAAAAAAGTTTCAAAGGTCTCTCCTGAAACAACGTGACACTGACCTATGAGAGTTTTTCCCCGGTCAAGTATCCAGAGACATTCAAGATGCCAAGGTCAATGGCAAAAGCATGTTCAAACTCTTTCATTATAACCAACAGCATATAAATCATGCTCTAGTGGAGCTGGAGCTACTGTACTGGTAACAAGGAAAAAAACAGAGAAATACTTCTATTGCAGCTGATTGATGTAAAACTTTAGTTTTACTAAATTGTCTTTATTTAAAGGAGTTCAACCCTTCATTTAAGAAGTGACTATGCTGTAAAATTATCAGTAACTAATATGCAATTAATTAATATGCAAGATACTTAAAATAAAAAGCTCAAACAGGATTTTAGTATGTTTAAACTACTTCAAATGAAATACCTCACATCAAAAGGTTCAGTTTAATCAGTATCTATTGTGCAAATAATGCTTGTGTACACAGTACAATTTGTACTGTCCAAAATACAGACCTGTATGTCATTTAATTTGTGTTTAACCCCTCAACATGCTAGTACTTTCATTACTTCCAGCTTATATCTTTTAAAATGGTCTAACACATCTAATGGGTTAATCATAATTACGCTGTCCACAAGTGCTCTGTCATGAGAGAGAGTGCTCTACATAAAATCAGTCTTATCTACCAATCAAAGGCAACTGCTATTGCCTGTGTTTTGCCTGGAGCTCAAGGAGTTTAAATCTCATAGGTACATTAGCATGACGTACAAATTTAAGTTAAATGTCTTTTTCCATCCTTTGAAAGAACACAGAAATTTTATTTGGCTAGTAATTCAATCACTAAGGCTTTTAACAAATAATCCTTTTTCCAAAGGAATTAAATCTTCGTTATCAGAATATATTTCTACTGTTTGAAATCTATGACCTTACTGAGAAATATCCAAACTTTTAACAGAAGAAAACCTGACAGCTATATGTATTAATTCATCTGAAAGAGTTAGCTCATCTTACACATAGATAAACTGCTTAAGTCTTTTGGGGGTACTATAAAATAATACAAAATAATGGTAGTGTAATAACAGAAACAGACAATTATGTGCAAGAGCCAAAAGTTTAAAATAGAAAAGAAAAAAGGTATTTTTATTATATCTAAGCATGCAGATGCACACTAAAGAGACGAAATTCCCTACTATCTCTACCCCGAAAGAAAGAAACATGAAAGTAATCCTAAAAATCTGTATCTTTTTGGGAAATATTACTTTTATCTAAATATTCTGCTAGTCATCATGGAGAAAACACTTAATAAAATTAAGTAAGGGCTGACAAGCGAAGCGTTTTCTACAGTCTCTCATACCAACTACCTACCTTCCAAAAAAGCAGTTACCTAACACAGATTTGAGGGATGGCAAAGACAACATTCACATAGAACATTTTTCAGGCAGCTTGCGGAGATCCATGAATGAATGAGGCAAGAGGAAAATTCTAGTTCATTCACTGAGTATAGCTCTTCAGACAGGGGTATTAATGTGCAGGAATTAAAAACAGCCATACCAAAAGAGACAATTACTTCACCTAACGAAGAGCTTTAAGAACAAGAGAATTTTTAAACTAAATTCTGAAGTAAAAAGTATTATACAATTGCCTTTGTGTAGCCTGTATGCTTACATATACTAGTGAGCAGGAATGTTCCAGTTGTGCCATCATTTATTGAGTACTTTTCTTCCATTTAACATAGTAACTCTTGATTGAGCTAATCATTCATCACAGAAAGCATACCAAGGCTCCAAGTCCTCTCCACTTTCAAAAGACATACACAGTTCAAAAGTCAGTAACTTGGAGAACTTCAGTATCTGTTTTAAAAGCTACCATAATTGGGGGGAAAAAAAAAAACAAACAACAAACCAAACCAACCAAACAACAAAGGTTTCAAAACCAGGCATACCAACTCAGAATCCCCCTCCCACACTTGCAGATAATATGCAGACAACACCTACCAGTCTTTTTACTTTGCATTGCCCAAATATATACATGACTTTGCACAGCACCCTGTATTTGCTCTCAACTCATTTGTAGAGCTTTTGTATTTTAGTACATAGCGTACCAAAATACAAAATAAAAGTTATTTTCCCTGAATATGGAGACTATCTAAAATCAGAATAAATGTGAACTTCAAGCTTCTTTGGTTTGGGCATGTCTTTAATGAAGGAGCAAAATAACTGGATATGGTATTATTCAAGGTTTGATTAACCTTCCTATGGCTACTTCTCCTGCAAGACAAAAGAATGATCCATTCAACAATGGATCATATTTTTTCCCCAAGAGTTTTTGGGCTGTAAAATCAGATTAATCAAAACAAGCAAAATTTCAATATAACTGACAGAGCACTGGTGACCCTTAGCTACATTCCACACCACAGGCCAATTGTGTTGATGAGAATTTGTGAAGGTGAGAATGGCCATGATATCACACAACACTGAACCTAAAAAAAAAATTCTTCCTTTTCATTTCTGCCAGATCCAAACATTTCACTTATGCACAAACATACTGCAGGCAGGCAGTAGCTGTTAGTGTAACCGCTGTCACATAAAACATCAAAAAGGATGAACACTGAGCCATTTAAATTGCATGTGTACCAACTGCAGTTAAGAAAAGAATTTTTAAAACAAATTAGAAAAAAAAATAATAAAATTTTTTGGAAACAATTAGTTTTCAGACAAGTGTAATTTACAGTAGACAATACTGAAGAGCAGAAGCTATTTATGAAAACACAAAATTTTTGCTTCAGAACGCTAAGATATCTATACACATAGAAAAAGTAAGTATATATATCATGATTGTATATCACCATAAAAGAGCTTACAGTTCTTTGTGCTTCTCCTCTGCCAGAATTTGGTCATTTGGCTTCAGCCCATACCTTGAAAAATAAAAGCAAAACAAAAAGCAGTTACTCCTTTGAGAATATAGACACAAAATGTATTTATTTTTTTTTTTAGTTTCAAACTGGTAAATTATTAAACTATGCAATATTCGCTGACTCAGATACCTCGGGTATTGCAAAAACAGCAACAAAGTTTTCTAAAACATTTATTACATATTTATTAAACATCACACAAAACTTTTGCTTTATATCACGGCTTCAAATTACATCAAATACCTTGGCTTGTTTTATATCCAAAACCATTGCATTTCATACCATAAACTGCACATTGATCTTATAATTTGGATCTGATAAAAGAGGACAGTAAGGAATACAGAAAATGTGAACACTAAAACTGGATGTAGTGTTTCCCCCTGTGACAAATAAAACTATTATAATCAATATCAAAACATTCTATAGAAAAAAATACTTTAACAAGAGGCTGTTTGGGAAAATTTCTGCAGTCCCCCCAGGCAACCTCTAATTAAAGTGGGAGCTTGAGAGAAAGAAACTTTCTTTGCTAGCTTAACCTAATAGCCAGTTTAACAGAATAGGTAGCCTACATTGTCTGAATCAGAGGGGAAAAGGAACCCAGCACAGGGTACTACTAGTCATGCTGCAGGCTGCACTGTCACTCACTTTGGCAAATCTTTAAGAAGTGACCTCACTTCTGTTCTGCCTCAGAGCAAAATCTTGTGGAATATTTTAAGATGGCAAAAATCTAACTGCTATGGTTTTCTGTGGGGTTTGGGGCTTTTTTTGGTTGATTGGTTTGTAAAACAGTCCTACATAACATAAGCAGCTAAAAGTCAAGTGTCCACTTGATAATTCTGCAAACAGCTAATTGCTCACACTGCAGAAGGTTCCCAGTGTCCCTTTGCCCTCTGTTTTTGTTCCTTGCTCCAGTCAACTGCAGAACTATAAATTACTCCTCCTGAGGAAAGACTCTGGTCACCAACCAAGCTATCTTGCAAATTGATTTTTATTTCAAATAAACAGATAAAATTTATATTCTCTATTCCTTATATATTTTTCTGATAATACCCTCTGAAACTTGTTTTTTCAGCATCCATTTAAAATACAAGCATCAACCCCGGCCACATTCTCAAGCTCACTAGTGCTGCATTCAGAAATACTAGATACCAACTGACTGACCTATTTTTCTTGCAAAGATATGCAGAGCCTGCCTTAGGCTATTTGCTATAGTATCACACTGACTTGCATCCATTTATCCACTTTGCTGCTAAATCCTTCATGGAGTCACTTCTAATACAGTAGGTTCCATCCACATTCTCCTTCTAAATGCAGGGTTTTCATTTGACTCTTACAGTGAGCAGACCGTACTCTAACACACTGTTCAACAATAGATTCAGGTCACTTGGTTTAATAGTCAAGTCTTCATACTTCACCATCTTGTCAGTATTTAAGCCACAAATTTTAACTGTTGTGATCTTACATTTACTTTCAAATCAATGTTTTCTTTAGTGAACTGCGTCAAGCTCTTTTTCTTTAATGAAAAAGGGTCTAGACAAATACCAGACTTTTCATAATGCTGCTACACCTCCCTGACATATCCATTTGTTATGTCTTAATAAGCATTTTATTGATATATTAGGGAAAAGCGAAGAGTACCAGGAAATTCTAAAAGGAACATCTTTCAGAAATCAAAGGACACTAACTCTTCTTATGCAACTTGCAATCTTAAAACGAAATCAAGTCATTTGTTAAGAGGATCTGCCTGTCATGGAGAAAAATATCCTCAGCTAATACACAATCCATTTTGTAAATGGAGATAATTTTGCCCATTAGAAGATATACCCACATAAAGACATTACCATTCTTCACTAAAAATAACACTGCATGCTTTTCCTCCAACCAGAAATCAGGCTACTTCAGCTAGAACTGAATACAATTTTATCTGCTGAGGATATAAGAAATAATATCTATACTTGAGCTTTTTACAGTTTCCAGATTCCTTGTTCCTTCCCTTTTTTAAAAAAGAAAAAAATCCACAATTTAAACACCACAATTATTTACAGGAAAAAAAATAAATAAAACTCTTCACTACTTACTCAGACTAGTAAGTCAGCTACAACAGAAACCTTGTAACATAACAGGAATGCTGTTCAACAGATGTGCCGTTTTCACATGGGCTGTGTTACTGACATACCACAGAGGGGTGCAGGAGGGACACAGATGCTACCCCTGAGGTTTGCAGAATGGTTCCTTTGGTGAACCTCAGCTTACCTAATCTTTTTCACCACCATCCCCCTCTCTCACCATGAAAATCACATTTTTCAAATATTCTTCCTTATTCCCTAAAGATATTGTTTTGATAGCAACTTGTCGAAGAAAACTTCCTGCAAAGGGACATTCTTGTAGAGTTCAGACCTTTATTAGTACTTCATGCATTAAGACAGGATGCATATTGTATTTCATGCACAGCTGCCAAGGTATTCAATAAATTTAAAAGCGCAACTAGCACAGTGAACAGCTTATGTAATATTTCCCAACATGTGTTTCATGGGTGAGATTGATAAGCACCAGTTGGCTCTTCCTAACTGACGAAGTTTAGATTTGGGAGAATTCCTATAATAAAACATTTCAGGAGCCAAGGATACTAAATGCCAAATTGAAGCTAAAGACGTGCAGTTGAAAAATTTAAAGTAAGTTAGGACATTTAAAATCATCTAAGCAAGCAGAACAACATACTGTATGCATACTATACATTTACAGACCTGGTATCGAACTAGTAAGTAGAAGTGAAGTAAATATGCTATGGAAGTGGGCAGAGGAACTGGAGGGACCACAACTTCATTTTTTCTGTTTTCTGCCCTGTGAAATTCAAAGTTCAACACATCCTAGCACATTAAATAATGATTATTCTTTTCAACTATCCAGTACCAGAGTGTGATACAGTTTCAAAGTATTAATAGCCTCTTCATCACTGCTCAGGACCTTATTTAAAAAAAAAAAAGGACTCAAGAATAAAAATATGCAAGGGTCTATAGCAAGATTACAGGTAAAATGTCAAATCAAACTTTAGTACATTTCAAAAACCATACATCTAAACACTTTGGTATGTCCTTCACAGACATTTAATCTACTGGAAGAGCAGCCAATATTCTGGACACTTCTTTCAAAATGGCAGCTGCACGCAGTCAGAAATAGACAGAAAAAGTGTCCCAACTGCAGCAATTATCACACCACACAGCTGCATATTTCCACTGAACTGGTGCAGCTGCCTACCCAGATACATATGCCCCAGCCTCAGCACCACAGCTGATGGCTTCTGACAGTCCAAGAGGCTGACTGTACCTTGGGTAAAACTTACACTTCTAAGAAGACAGCAGCTTTCTCCCCAAACTCAGTTCCCTACAAAATTTCTTAAGCCACAACATTCCTGGTCTAACCTCTAGACATCATGGTATCATAGTCACTCCGACACACCCTGTTCTGATCAGAACTCACATGACAGAGCTGCAGACAGGAGCTAGCAGATCATTATTCCATCATCCATCCCCTAACTGCAGTTTAAATGAGAAGTTTCATACTGCTTTGCATCACTCTTTTCAGTGCTGAGATATTGTTTTTTAAACAGTATTCTTTCCAACCTGGTTACAAATATTTAGGCATTTAATTTACCAGGACAAATGAACAAGCTAATCCCCCTACATTTCATCAAGAAACAAAGGCCCAACTCCAGTTCACACTCTGGAAAAGCATTGTTCTGTCCTTTGACTACAATGGGGCACAGTTATACGGGATGTCTGAATTAGCCTGCTGAGCAAGGTGATTCGAGTGCCTCCCACCAGTCCATACCTTCAGAGCATTAACAAACTGGGGATATGTTTCAATGAGAAAATCTTGAAACAATTGAACTGCAATTATCAAGGATGTTTTCAACTTCCCAAAACAAAGCTTTCCTGAACCTTTCAATCTTTTTTCCTCATTTGTTTACTGTAAACAATAACTCTATCAGAACTCAGATCGGAACTTCATGTTATTTTCTTCCTGTTGTTTTCAAACCCAAATTTTATGTACATGCAGATACATACATAATATCAAACTTAGCCCCCTAAAACATGAATTATAAATTCACAACTACATTAAATATTTTCCCTTGCCACAAGCCTGAAAATAAAGTAACACAGACCCAGACTAAAAGATTATTGCAGACATTCTAAGGACAGGTATTATGCAGAGCCAGAACGGTGTTAAGGAAATTTGGCTGTATGTATAGCTAAATATACTCTATCAAAAAAATGCTAAGGCCAGTTGGAAGAGTTTTACTGTATGTAACAGCTAGAGGTACAACTCTGACCAACACATTCTTTTTGGTTTTAGTGCTTAAAAAAAAAAATAAAATATGAAGGCAGCATATTCTTTTCTTGCATGTATACGACTTCTCTAGCATTCACCTAAAAGTCTATAATTCTATTTCAATTTTTGCAGAAATGCAATATTTTTATTAAATGTCTGATTTTCATTTTTTAAGCATACTAAAACTTGTAAGTTCAGCTGTGACTTGCACAATGCATGTTAAAGATCCTTCTGAAGTGATAATCTTAAAATTCAATGTTGTTTCATTTCCCAGCTCCTAATACGAGAGAGTATGACAATTAATGTGATTGGACTGCAGTCAGCATTTTTACAATAATGCTCTTACTGCAACAAACAGCCATAAGGCATGGTTCCCTGCAGGCAGCATCCAATTTTACAAAACCTTAACCAAATTAAAAAGAAAACACAGCCTACGCTAAATATGTACTGGTGAAAAACTCCAAACGAATATCAAGTTCAGATCTGCTCTACGAACAAGAGTTTCCTGTAAAGCTGGTAAAACTCACCTGTCCTAAGGGTCAAAATAAAAACTGGTGATGAGCAAGCAGGTTTAAAAAGTGGCAAAAGATCTTCATAGCTTCAAAATTAATTCACCTTTCAAAATTTCTGATCTGAATCCACCAACCTAAGCAAAAGCTTCTACAGAAACCATAGCTTAAATGTGCACAGCAGACATATACACTGCTGCTTGGGCCAGAAGAGCCAAGACAAAATCTCCACCATGCAGACTACCCAGAAACAGAGGCACACAAAACTGTATACATATCAAGATAATATTTTCATCCATATTTTCAAGAAAACTTGTGAAGGAACAAGATGTTGGAGATATAAGAATTTTGCTGAATTAACCATCATTGTCAGTAGTTAACATACAAAAAAAAGATTTTACTCTTTCAGTAATACAAAGTTGTAATAGTAAAGCACCCTGGGAAGCTCCAAACACATTTGTGCAGACTTTCCTCTGCCTTGCTTGCTGTACAAATACATACAAACTTTTTGCCACAGTATATGGCTCTGACTAACCTAGCTCGCCTTGAAATGCACTTGGGCTTTGCTATTCTATAAGCTTATTATACTTGACATGCTTTGCTGCAGTTACTGTTCTAAGTATTTCCCAGATTGATTAACAATGGAATACATGAAAGGATAGATTTCCAACATGTTCTTTGAACTTTGCAGGAAAGTAATCAAAAAAAGGAAGAGAGTGTAATTTCTCTGTCAGAGACCTAAAGCATGTTGGTTGTATTAACTGGACAAGACAAGTAGAATTTATACTATACTAAGCTGTGCTTCATCAATAAAAGAAAAGACCTTTTAAGACAGAGCTCTGCAGAAGCATTTCTTCATAAATTTTCAACAAAGCCATTAAGAAACCTTAAGGACTTCAGTGTAGACTTCTTGTACTTCAGATTAATCCGAAGAAGTTTCCATAAGAATGATTCAGCAATTATGTTGCTTCAACTTTCAAGTGATGTTACAGGCTACTTTCACCGTTCTAAAAAAAGAAATGCAGCCCTTTCTCTGCTGTGTTTTTCTCAATTATTAATCTTGTAAAAACTAGGACAACCAGCCTGTGGGACATTGGTGCTTACATGTCCTTTTTCAGACTGTATTGACTGCTTTCTACCAAATACAGTTAACACATCTCACAAGATCTTTCAGGTCAGGAATACAGTCACATGTGAACTTGCTACAATAGTGCATCCTCATGAGCATTTACAGACCAATGCACACAGAGAGCTCAACAGAAGCTCCCAAAATGTTTCTAACACACCAGATTTATGGGGGATGGGCATAGAAGGTCAGCCTGTTTTTCAAGTTCCATCTGCAATTTATCAGACAGAATGAGTAATGCTGCCATAACTGCTAACTCCATTTCTTCTGACTTGATCTGTACAGAGATCAAAAGACAGTAAGTGAATTGCTTTTCCTACAGTAGTAAAATACTACTTTAAGGCAAGGCTGTATTTCTGTATTTTTGACAAGGCTACAGTTGCTTCAAAATTTCTGTTAAGTCTAATGTAGCCTACTCTTCTGATTAGCATAGCAATCTTTTCCATGTATGTAAATATGGAGTGTGGGTACCATGACTTGTATTTGGATCATTACTTTAAGCTTGCTAAACCAGATTCTAGGGGCTCTGCATTTTCTAAATCAAGATGAAAACAAAAAACCACAACCCAGACCACACCTTATGCATAAATTCAGCAGCCAAATTCATCATGCACCAGATGCAACCAGCTAAACCAAAATTTAAGTTCTGTGTAACTGGCATATACATACACCCTAGTCCAAATACTTGCTTTAAGATCTCTTTTTTTCCCCCCCTGAAAAAAAACAAAAACCAAAACCAAACAAAAACAAACCAAAAAACAAACAGCAAAGAGCTTTGATTCATACCCTGGAAGTCTCAATCTCTTGCCTGACTCACACTGGTTTTATTCCACCGGTTTAATACATCTGCTTTTTCATTTTTTCCATGAATTTTTCTGTTGCCTTACTGTAGTCTCCCAGCTTCACTATCTGAAAGGCACCACGCTCCCCATTCCCACAAAATTTCTCCCCCCTTCAGCCTCTCTCCTACTCCAGAACAGGGCAGCTGGTCCCACCTTCCTTTTCACATTCTTTCTTAGCCTCAAATTGACAGCAAAGCAGGGACCCTTTCTACATTAACTTCTGGTTTTAGTGACAGCTGCTCACCATTCACTGTTACTCTAGAATGACCTTGAACAGGTTAGACAACTTTAAAGACATTTCTTACAGAGTAGATACTGTTTTGTTGCCAATACAAAATGCAAGTCCAGAATCTCTTCCTTGAAAAACAAAGATTAAAGAGGGGTTGTATGATAGCAATACAATCCCAAAGAAGTCCTGCTTCCAGAAAAATTGAAGTTCCACAATAGTCCACTTATACCAACAAAAGAAGAAACTGCTTAAAAGATTTTTCAGACATTCTTTTAGGAAAGCATTAGGGCTGTGAGAGAATGCACGTTTCAGATTGACTTCAATGTAGATCACTGCTAGACCCAACACTACGTGACATATTTCTGAGTGATCCAGAGTTAAGTACAGCAGCTACTGATGAAATCCATTAATGACAGCAGGCTGGCAAGCGTATGTAGTGACAACAGAACATTCTAGCAGACAGTAAGATGAACCCATTCAAACACAGTAACTTCAAAATACAGACAGATGCAGAGCCAAGTAGGTAAATAAAAAGAATAAAAATATGGGCAGGGCATCCCACAAAGTAGTAACTTGGATAGAGGGTAAATCAGGTGTCACAATCTGCAACTAACTCAACCTGAGCTTCCAATTTATGTCAAACCTTGATGTCTTCAATGAACTACTCCAGTATAAGAAATAGCAAAGAGCAAACAAACAAAACAAAAATGAGCTAAAAAAGCAACAGAGCAAGCGTTCAGCCACACTAATTATTTTGTCCCTTCCATTTGTAAACAGAAAAACATTCAGCTTGGGAAAAGTAAAGCACACACCAGTGGTAACAGGAAATAAGACATGAAAAAAATAGCAACAGAAGGTTAAGGTACTTCTACTTCAAGAATGTTTAAAATAAATTACTTTCATAGTTATCAATAACAAATAATCAAGCCCAGCTAGGGAAAGAGCATGTAGCATTGTCCTGGCAGAGAATTACTCTGTTTAACAAAACAAAAGCACCTGCTTAAGGAAAAGTGTAAGTGCAACTCAAACCACAGATTTTGGTCATTTCTTTTATAAAAAATTCCAGACTTTAAACACTGCTACTGGAATAGAAATGTCAGGGCTGAGATAATGAAGGACTGTTTGAGAGAACCCATGGAGGAATTTCTGGTGATTTCTTTTTTACCCAGTTATTAGTTCCTGTGTACTAGTATGACTGGAGTCTTATTTGGCTGCATCACATCCTGTACAAAACACTATTTTTCAGAAAAAAAAAAAACAAACTTGAAATTTGAGTGAAAGGGATCACAAAAATACTAGCAGAAATATTTTTTTTACCACAATGCTTCTTATGAAAGATGGATTTAAATTTCATCATAGAATTAACTTAAAATTATACTCCTGAAATCTGAAAGAAAAAAGAAATATTGATGTCATAAATTACAAGCATTTTGTTTCCCCAATTTCTTGCATGGATATGATCCCCAATTTAAATATCACAGAATCACAGAATTCTAGGGTTGGAAGGGACCTCGAAGGATCATCTAGTCCAACCCCCCTGCCAGAGCAGGGTCACCTACAGTACATCACACAGGAACGCATCCAGGCGGGTTTTGAATGTCTCCAGCCAAGGAGACTCCACCACCTCTCTGGGCAGCCTGTTCCAGTGCTCCGTCACTCGCACAGGGAAAAAGTTTTTCCTGATATTCACATGGAACGTCCTATGCTGCAGGGTGCATCCATTGCCCCTTGTCCTATCATTGGTCGTCACTGTAAAAAGCTTGGCTCCATCGTCCTGACACTCACCCTTTACATATTTGTAAACATGGATGAGGTCACCCCTAAATATAAACATTATTAGGTAGGCTTTCCTGGTGTTTTTTGTTTTGGTCTCCCCCTCAGTCCCCTTTAATCAACACTTTCCTACATAGTTGTTTCTAAATTACTCAGTGTAGTAAAATCGACTCCCCACTGATATTATGGTTGAAATCAGGACTTTAATCAGCTATTAATATTGTAAGACAGATTTAAAGGGCTTTTGAAATTGAAGTAAAAAAAATAATAGGTTTAAATGATTAAAAGAGATTAAGAAAGCCAGGAAAGCTCAAAGCCCATTAATCACCACACTGCGGAAGACTATGATCATTTAGTAGGGTCAGCCCTATCACTCTGGACTTAAGCATATATCAGTGGCCTTGTCAAAACAGTTTTCCTAACTATAAACTAGTGAGCTTAAAATTTAAGACATCTAAACATTTCCACTATACAGCTAAAAAAAAAAGTTTTTTCAGTAATAATTTTTTGAATATCTGACTGCAAGCACCTTTTAAAAAGCTGTACACACTCTGTACTTTTTTTGGAAATTGGTGCTCTGAATTCTCTGTTCATTACACTGGTAGAAATATATTTGGTTGACCTTTAGTAATTTCATCAAGGAAAAAGTATTAATTTAGTTTGTGCAGAATTATACACAGTTCTGCTTATAGATTGAACTCTAGCATATCTTTTTATTATTATTATTCCTTTGAGTCTTCAATATTTAAACCATTTCTTCAGTCATACGTGTCACTTTGCACTGTCTCTGTTCTGAAATCAAAATGTAACCTTCAAATATTGATTTTCTCAAACCAGAAATAAACATTGTTTTTTCATTTAATTTTGATTATAAACACAAACCAGCTTTCACAATCTTGAATTTGTTTTGTTTGCACAAAAACTTACAAAAAACCCAAAAGTGACATGTACATAATCCAAACAGCAATAAACTGAAGGGTTCCTGTTCTCTCCCTAGTTACCCACAATTACTTGCTATTATTACTTTAAAATTTATTGTTCAGATCAACTTGTACCAGTTCTACAACAGCTCCTGTCAGCACTAGTACTGAAAATGCCCAAATACCTCGCTGCCACATAAGGAGCTCTGCTTTGAGAAGGAAATTGTAACATCACTCAGGGAAGGCAGAGTAGAGTGGCTGTGGACATAACCTTGAGATTTTCCTGCATAGATTTATAGATTATTTTAATGATTTTTTCTAAATAAAGCCTCTCTATATGTCATACATGAACAGCACTGCCAGCTACTTAGCTGAGCTTCTTTACACTTGAAAACAAATCCTTCATTATCTCCTCTAAGGAGAAGGCAGACTTTGGTTTAGGTGTCAGGATGAAGTTCAAAAGGCTCTACTTCTAGTATAAGTACAGGTTAATACTTTGGACAACCTAACAAAGGCAGCAATGTTACACTTTTGCAAACATAAAACAGCGTTAGGCTCCATCGACTTGAATTATACTTCATAACTGAATTACAACTTTGTCCCCATATTAGATCTGTTCTGTCTCTATCTCTAAAAGAAAAAAATGAAAACAGGATTTCTAAAATACAAGTATTTTAATATCTTTAGTACAAAGAAAGAAATGCCACATCGATAACAATCACTTAAGACACAGCAAAAGACAATTATTCTCTAGTGAAGAACTCATAAACCACAAAGTCATCCCGGAATATTACTTTCAAGCAATAAAATCCTCCAAAAGGACATATTGGAAGTGCTGAGGCTGTATTGAATCTTGATTCATGTTAAATACTCCATTGTCTTAGAAATGCTAAGAATTGACTTTTTCATCATTCATGGGGACACAGAAAAAAGGACCGGGGTATCATATTTAATACAAAACATATTGCTCCATTTAGAAAACATAAGGAAATTATCAGCAAGTCTTACATACCAGTTAAAACTTTTTCTTATTTATTTAAAAAACATAGTTTAAGATGTGTTCCATTTTCCTGTTACACATCTTCACTGTTATTACAATCTAAACAAGTCTTCGGGCTGCCTAAAAGGCAGATCTCTTCCATCTTCTCTTCCATCGTCTCTGCATCTGAGTGCTTGTTACATAACAGTTCTGATAACAGAAACTTAAACAGAGAATTGTCAAGGCATTCACGTGCCTTAATTTATCATCTCTAAAAGTGATTTTTAACACTGACTAGAGCAAACAGCAAGCTACAGACAAGTGTTGCAGCTACTGTGAAATTCCAGCCATGCTGAAAGAACATGTCCAGGCCGCTCCAGGCATTAGCTTTACTGGGGAAAGGAGCATATGGAAAATGGTAGAGAAGGTTTCTTTACTGCACTGAAAATTTTTATTTCATCCTAAAAAATGAAAGAGCAATACACCAAGATGGAAATTCAAGGAAGAGCTCTTGAGAGATAAACTCCTTGCTTTGCTACCATTAGAGGATCAGGCACACAGAGAATAGCAATTATTGCTTCAGGGAAGAACTGTCCCTCCCTTTTGCCTCTAGCCATATCCACTGTTCTATATCTGTACCCTTCACCCACAATGGCAGCTGCAACATCAAGCCCAGACATCCCAGGATCTGGCAGAAGAAAAAGGGACTGGGATATTTGGACAGTTCCTGCCATTTATGATCCAAAAGACTTTCCTGCTTTGGCTGAGTAACAGTCTTGTCCCAGAGCTGGTTGTAGAAAAAGGTGTTTCAAGCATTTCTAATTTTGTGAGCCAGCAGAAATTTGAAGTTGCTATTTTGTGAAGTTGCCAGTCTTCTTTTATTAACTTTTTACCCTAATTTACATATAAAATTTGAAATGCCCTACTTTCAAAAACAAGTCATCTACATGTTCTTAGCCAAGGCAGGAATTTGTAGTTAGTGCTTTCAAAACAATAAAAAGCTAGCAATTACCAAAGCAACTTAATTTGGTATTTGAATGGTGGAATATCTTGATACAACTCTCCAGTTGGCCTCAGCTCATATGTGCAAGCCATGTCCCTAGCACAAAAGCTGCTAAATTAAGAAATCAGGGATTTTGCACAAGCTAACTTTTGCAAAGGTGGCAAGATTAGGTTTTTTTGTTCTTTTTCCTTAAGTAGAGAAGACAGCTAATGTGATTTCAAATAACTCTGAGCTTGTGGAATTGCAATCTAGGTTTAAAATACTACAGACATTGAAACTGAAACCATATCCAATCAAGATACACATCCAAACACTTCACCTAACATAGACCTAATACTGTACCTAATGTAGACCAACTAACAGTCGCATTCTGTTTAGTACTTTAGCTGTTGTTCAGTACTGCTGTACATAACATCACAAGCACAACCCAAAATCAAAACAGCTTCAATACACTGGAACACACTCTTGCAAAAAACAGGTTACAGCAATCAGATTTGGGGGAAAGTCCTCAATCTCTCTTCCACACAGCAACTCAAGAAAAAAAAGTTCCTGAGAGACACCTGATATCCTGGAACACTTTATCTCTTCTACTGGAAGGCCAGGGAAATATAAATATTAGAAAATAAAATGTTTACGTTGTAACTATAGCTCTTGTATTGAAAAAGAACAGATAAGGTAAGAAACACAGGGACTGAAACACCTGCATCACCATGCACCATTTTTGTTTTTCTTTTAACTTAATACCCATAGTTGAGACTGCGTGCCACCTTTACTTGGAGGGGTCAGGCACTGAATTTCGTCATAGTTTCAGTTCTCATGAAAGAAGCTGACTGTACACTTACTGACTAGAGTGATAGCATAATTTTATGCCGATCTTTATCATCTGTCTTCCTACCAGCGGGAAGATCCTGTTGCCTAAAAAGACTAAGAACCAGCCTCAACACTAAGTAGCCTCAGCAATATAAGGATTGAAAAAATGTCCAGGGTAATATTCATATTTCTTTAACTTCTTGCTATTGTTCACTTGTTACAGCTTGTTGTAATTAGGCAGTCGTATGCTCCCCTTCACGCTTTGTCATGTACACCTCAAATTCTTGCACTGAAACTTAATCACTTTTGCTGTCACCTCATGGCAAGGGAAAAAGTGCAAGGAAAAAAAAAATAATCACTGGAGCAAGCTGGAAAAATAATCACAAAATTGTTTAGCCACAGCTCCCTAGTCTTCATCTGATTATCTGACAAACATAAACCCACAAGTTTAAAGTAGAACTAAAAAAGGAAGATAATTTGTATGTTAAAGTGAATTCACGCAGCTGGCAAAGGCACAGCTTTTCTGAACACAATTTTAGAGTTATCCTAAAATACCACACTATTTTATAGGATTTTATACCAGTTCAAAATAAGAATCTAACAGCACAACAGGACACACAGTACAAATATCTACAGCAATGACTAATGAACTCATCATTGAATCGCATGATGATTAAAAAAAAGAACACAACACTTTTTCCGAAATATTCTATCATCCTACTAAAAAGGGGAATCAAGGGTTTGTGAAATTAAAGATCTTTGTCCCAAGCTCTGCATTTAATCTGAGCTTATTAGGGAACTGCAGGCTTCATGACATCCTGAAGTCTACAACATAGACCTGGTTTCCAGTAACATGGAGTATTGATGGTTCTGCCCCAACAAAAATAAAGTAAAATAGCACTCAAACAGCTGGTTTACCCTCCTCCAGCCCATGACTAAGGGAAAACAAGAACACCAGTAATTAAGAGGAAGACAGGCTGCCTCCACCCTCTCCCTATGGCTATGGCAGAGACCACAGGTCCACACTCCAGAAAGGAGAAGGTCAAGAAGAGGCAAAGCACAGAGCAGGCCTGGGCATGGTGATGTGACGCAGAGCACACAGTATCAGGGATCAACAGGAGCATAAGCACCTCATAACTTAGGTTACATTTAACAGTAACACTGATGTGGTATTTGCATATTGTTCAGGTATAGCCTGATGAAATTACAAATAACTAAAAAGAAATCTTAAAAAACAGTGTTTAATTTCAAAGGAAGGACTGAATCTCTCATCTTGATACACACAACTTGGAAGAAAAGCTACTGAAATTGCAAATTGCCTGACTTGAATGGAACAAAAACAATCAAGTAGTAATGAGCGTTACAATTTACTTAAACATCTTATTTTTTAAAAAAATTAAGCTTTTAAAAAGCTGAAGGTATTCCAACCACTCAAAAAATGCTATCATTAGAAAGTTGTCTTTTCTAAGAGTTTACAAAATCAATTTCATCTACAGTAAAAAGAGAATGTGACAAATAATTGTTAATTTTGGACTGAATTTTTCTATTCTTTAATTCACAAGTGATCAAACTGTTTCACTACATTACTATATTAACTAGAAAAAAACCCTCTAGTTTTTCCTATGCTGTTGGAAATTTTGGGTTGGGAAGGATCTCAAAAGATCATCTAGTCCAACCACCCTACCAGAGCAGGGTCACCTAGAGTACATCACACAGGAACGCATCCAGGCGAGTTTTGAATGTCTCCAGTGAAGGAGACTCCACAACCTCTCTGGGCAGCCTGTTCCAGTGCTCTGTCACTCGCACAGTGAAAAAGTTCTTCTTTATGTTCACCTGGAACCTCCTATGTTCCAACTTGCACCCGTTCGCCCTTGCCCTATCACTGGACATCACTGAGAAGAGCCTGTCTCCATCCTCCTGACACTCACCCTTTACGTATTTATAACCATGGATGAGGTCACCCCTCAATCTCCTTTTCTCCAAGCTAAAGAGACCCAGCTCCCTCAGCCTCTCCTCATAAGGGAGATGTTCCACTCCCTTGATCATCTTTGAGGCTCTGCACTGGACTCTTTCAAGCAGTTCCCTGTCCTTCTTGAACTGTGGGGCCCAGAACTGGACACAATACTCCAGATGTGGCCTCACCAAGGCAGAATAGAGGGGGAGGAGAACCTCTCTTGACCTACTAACCACCCCCTTTCTAATGCACCCCAGGATGCCATTGGCCTTCTTGGCCACAAGGGCACATTGCTGGCTCATGGCCATCCTTCTGTGCACCAGGACCCCCAGGTCTCTCTCCCCTTCTCTGCTCTCCAGCAGGTCAGACCCCAACCTATGCTGATCCATGGGGTTGTCCTTTCCCAGATGCAAGACTCCACACTTGCCTTTGTTGTATCTCATTAAGTTTCTCTCTGTCCAACTCTCCAGCCTGTCCAGGTCTCGCTGAATGGCAGCACAACCCTCTGGTGTGTCAGCCACCCCTCCCAGCTTTGTGTCATCAGCAAACTTGCTGCGGGTGCTCTCTGTTCCCTCATCCAGGTTGTTGATGAAAATATTGGATTGTACAGGTCCCAGTACCGACCCCTGAGGGACTCCACTGGTCACGGCCCTCCAACGAGATTCCATCCCATTGACCACAACTCTCTGACTTCTTCCTTTCAACCAGTTCACAATCCACCTCACTACCTGATCCTCCAGACCACACTTCCTTAGTTTAGCTGCGAGGATGCTGTGGGAGACAGCAGGATGAGAAGCAGGATGGGAATGGAAAACAATATTAAAATTTCATCTTATTACCCTGTAATTAAAAAGAATGCCCTACAACCATACCCAGAACATTAATCAAAATTTTTATCTACTGTATCCTAAATAAAAATCAATCTTGTAATTGCGCAATCAGGAAACTCTAAGATGAAAAGTTTTTCAGTGCAAGCAGCAAGTAACACTTCCAAAGAGAAAGTTTTACCATCTGTTTTGGATCTACTCCAGTTCTCTACTGACAAACCCAACTTTTTCAAAGACATCTTCAGCAAGGGTCTTTTAATTTCACTTAATTCATAGAGATCTTTCACTTAAAGCTCCCTGTTTGCATTAAGAAGGCAAATGGAACTCAGTATTTCACCATTTGCCTTGTAATGCAAATCCCAATGTTTTGTTAAATAATTTTTTACTTGGGAGTGAAGGGAAAATACAGATAAGCTGTGTATGTGTGTCTGTCATGTTTCTCAAGGTTATTCTAAAAAAAGCAATTAATCCAAGAACTAGATATGTTCTATTGGAATGTATTAAATTAGCAGGTTTTCTGAAGAAATGGAGGACTAAAAAAGTTAAGTTATGACTTGCAGCTTGTTACTAAGCAAGTATTTAAGGAAATAAAAACACACAATGCAGAGAAGCAATAACAAGGAGTGGAATTATTTCCTATTCATGAACATTTTACATCCTAATTTACAGGTAAGTAGTTACAAGCCCTTCTATAATCATTGTTCAAACACAGTATACCTGAAAAAAACCCACAGCTCCTCATGCAGATATTTGTCCTTGCACAGGGTAGATTTTTCAAATAGTCTTTTCCAAATGGAGCTTAACTAAAATCTTTCACTCATCTAAACTACACATTTAACTACACACACTAGGAGAAATTATCAGGCTTGTAGAAAGCTCTAATTATGATGTCAGGAATGCTACCAAATCTAATGGCACATTAGTACTGACAGAACCTTTTTAAGATAGCCATCATTACCCTAAGTTGTTTATAACTTACCAGCAGTCAGATGATGCAATTTGGCTCAACAGCTTCAACAACTATGGTCAGATCCCAAGATAAGCTACTTTGACTTCTACAGACACAACTCAAAACACCAGGTAGTAATAAAGAACCCTCAGCTGTTCAGCTTCTCTGCCAAACAAGCCAATGCAACAGATAGCTCCAGTAGCAATCTTTCACAACAATTATTGAATCAATGAAACATTAATAGCAAACTATCTTCCAAAAAGAAAAAGGGTAAATTTTCAGGGATAACAACTTTCAAAGTTATTACTGTGTACTTTCCTTACACTCAGCACTGTGCAGGCAGATAACACAATCCCCAACTCAAAGCAATACAAAACCACATTAACGTGTCCCAGAGGGTTGAAGAAGCACACAAAGCCAAAGTAAACACATTAACAAAATTGAAAAAGCTGTAAGTCTGAGTTTTTTCTCCCACTTAAATCTGACAGCAAAGTCCGTATCTGCAGCTCATGCATTCTTTGATTCTGCAACCTCCTAGTACAGAATCACCACTTGTCTTTCTCAGTCTTCAAGCTCACTCCAGCCTGCGTTTTTGGGGAAGGGCTTGTTTTGCATTGAAATCTTAAGACTGTACTGAAACCCGAGTTTAGTGAACAAATAATCACTTCTGAATGTGTAAAAGCTGTTTAGTCCCTTAGCCATTTCATGAGAATTAATTGCCTGAGTGGTGTTTTGGGTTGTTTTTTTTTGCTAGGGGAAGCTACAAAGGCTTCTGTTAGATATGAGCGAGGGTAACTAACTGGAAATGTTAAGAATAACACATGGTAGAATGGCTAAAGCCACAGCTATTCAGACCAACCTAAATTTAATACAAGTAAGAAGATGTTTTTCCTTTCAGCTGCTGCTCAAACCTTTTCCTAATTTATAACCAAAATTTCCACAAGAGTGGAAAAAAGATCAAATACGTGCATCTCCTTCACTTCCATCACAGCAAGCAATAAAACAGCCTCAAACAAGAAAGCTTAATTTACCAGATGTCAACATTGCTCTATTAGTAAAGTTTGTGCTTAACTAATCCATCACCCTTCAATAGTACACTGCAGGAAGGAAAGGTAGAGAATGACCAAGCACCTTGGGATCTCCAGTAATGACCCGACCACTTTAAATGCTGCAGACAAGTTGGTAGCACAGTCCAGAAGATCTATACCCATCCTTGTGAAAATACAGATCAAAACTACTGCATTTCTTCCTTCAGTGTGATATTATCTTTTCATCACCACCAATCCAAAACACAAACATACTTTGAAGACCCCATTCATTCTTCCTCTCCCATTTCTTCAAACCTGTTTTTTTCAGTGGAGAGTAAAAACACTATAAACTCATTTCTTGTTTTACAGATAGTTTGCATTTACAAGAACATCACAGAGGAGACAGGGAAAAAAACTAAGAAACAGATGATACAGGGCACGCAAGCTATTAAAAACTACAGATCTTTAGTGAGCACCTTCAATGTATTTGTGCAAAGATTAACACAAACCCTGATTTTAAGGAAATAAAAACAACAACAGAAAACAATAAGGAAAAGACTTGGTTGCTTTGACAACTGATAAGTAAATCAAATAGCAGCTTGTAATCCTTGTAATCCTGGACAATGATGGTGCTCAAATAATCAGTCTGAAGATGAAAAATGTAATGGAATTCAGCATCCAAATTAGTAAACATACCTCAATTCAGGAGATCATGGCTCTAGCAAGAGCCCAGAAAGCACAGTGAAATAAAGCAATAAGCATCCTTAACCTTGATGTGAGAAATAGGACATATGTCATAATTTCCCCTGTATCTCCACTCCTTTTTAAGAGCATGGCCTGAAAGGTATTTACATGCTTCTACAGGTGCTAGCAATTACAAATATTTTCTTCC
The DNA here is from genome assembly GCA_013398125.1 of Aegotheles bennettii. NCBI lineage: Eukaryota > Metazoa > Chordata > Aves > Caprimulgiformes > Aegothelidae > Aegotheles > Aegotheles bennettii. The sequence goes on along the minus strand of VZRW01008698.1, from coordinate 1,174,218 downwards.
CCTTCCCACTGGCTAATTAGGGAAAATACAAGGTTTTCACATATTTAGAAGTTTGATGACTAGCATAGTAATTCTGCCCACATCAATTTGTCATTAATGATTCTCTGCACCTCCACAATTCATCCAGTCATAGACTGAAATGCTGGACAACAGCAAGAGCAGATTTGTCCATTTTGTGAATACATGCTTCTCAACTGCTGGATGTGCACTGGAAGTGACAAGTAATGACCAGTTCTCTACAGCCTCAAAATTAACTGTAGTTAGATAAATGTCAAAACATAAATATTTGCAAACTAGAGTGCTCTAGGGGGAGCAATGAAACAGATGCAACCTCCTAAATTTTAACAGCAGGACTCTGGAGTATTTACAAGAGTCAGCAGTACTGAGTTTCTATGGAGTCTTAAAATGTTATTGTCATGTTAATCAGAATTACTTTGTCCACTTTATTAGCTTAATATAAGTAGTGTAGATTAAGTTATTCTTAAATGCCTGTTACAGATTCAGTAGGTAAAGGAGTAATTTCTGTTAAATGTCACAGAACTAAGTAAACCAAAAGCTTTAAAGAATACCTGTTTGCAAAGTTACTATCACAGATTAACGTAGCTATAGTTAGCAATTCACCCACAAAGCATCAATCCTTTTTCTAGTCTTTCCCTTCCCACCCATAAAAAGCTGCTCTTGGAGCAAGTATCTATATCCTAGAAAAATTCAACAAAAATGAATACTCTTAGGTTATGGAGTCAATGCAAATTAAAAGGAAACACACATACACCACCACACCCCCCCAAAAAACCCAACAAAACAAAACAAAAACATTTCTGATACTTCTTTCATGCAGATACTCAGAAAAAACAAGGGCATACAATGAACATACATATTTATTTCAAGACTGCTCTCCAGCTCTGTGAACACAGAAACTGAAGCTGTCTTGGGTGTCACTGGCTTTCAACAGTACCATCAACATTGCTAACAGTTTTTCAGATTTTCTTCCTGAAGAGAGAAGAAATGAGACCCAGAAAACATAACCATCTGACAGAGGCCAAAGCTTCTCTGGCTCAGGTAATGCCAGACTGCTGATGTGGTCTGAAAAGCTCAGACGGGCACAGTGAAGTTCTGTTGTGACAAATTAAGACCACCCATCCTAGAAATAGTCTATGAAAGGCTTAAAGCTTTCCAAAACTTGTCAGGAGATCAAAAGACTTTGGAGCCCAGATTAAACTAAAATCCACCCTGAAAGAAAGGTGACAGGGCTGTACTGTCAGCCCATGTCAAAAATACCCACCCAACCCTCCAATACTGCTGATTTCCTCAAACCAGTGTTACATGGCAGCAAGTTGCCATGGGGTAGGACTACATTATGTATATATTTTCAGGTTTATTTATAACATAGATTGTAGGCTATTTAAAGAGTATTAAAAGGACCCCTTGAGACTTCCTACACAATCTTATGCCATTTTCATTTGTATTTTCTTAATACAAGCTAAAAAAATAATCTGGTTACAAGACTTATTTTAGTACTCTGTCATTTCATTGACATTATAACTTGATTAAACATGCAACATCAAGTTCTTTATTATGAACCAAGGTATTTTTTCTCAAAATTGGTTATACAAGAGAGGATGATAAACTAAGAGAAACAGTGAAAAAGTTAATGTATAAAATTCTTACAGGTGTTTAGGCAAACTCATTTCACCAAGTTACCTTCTCAAGTCAGAGCCCAGCTGGCCTGTGATGACCCCATTAACCATGGCCATCCAGCTCAATAGATGAGACACAGGCTTCAGAGTTAGTTGGTGAGTGCCAAGATACCAAGAGCTGATAGTACGAGGCTGGAGATGGATGTATGTCTTGTTTGACAAGAAAAAACGGAGACTAAGCTGGTATGATCAACAATTTCTCTGTGAAACGCTTCACAGTCCTGAAATCTCTATGTTCTTGCACCTCCCTGCAGCATTTTAATAGATAACTTTATTCTAGAAGCTGTTCTATACCTAGGTTTGCTATTTTATCTCCCTCCGCTAACTGAGGAAGCGTGGGATTTGATTCCCATTTCAGGATGCATTGCAAAAGGTAGTTTGACTTAGAGTAGAAACATGTCTGTCTATTTGTTAAATGGACCACTATGCATACACTCACAAATAGGGAGCTAGAAATAAAATCAGTTACACAAGCTTCTCAGTTTTCAGGTTATTACCAGAGCTATCACACTATCAGCAGGTCCCCTGTGAAACTGCTGCTGAAGGACGGCTTATTGCTTTAAATAATGCAGTACTCCACAAAGGCATTTTGACAGTAAAGAAATGCACACAGAGCATATGCTGTTCCAGGAAATAATGTAACTTGACTGACAGGAGTGAAATTTAAGTACATAAGACTTCTCATTTTTAAATTAAATCAAATTCTGCAGAGCATATCAGGTCCAGTGAAAAGCACAATGCACTCCTGCAGGACTTCACTGCTGCAATATAGATCCCAACACCTCTTTTATGACAGCAATTTATAAGGATTAGTTGGGGGGTATTGTTGAGTTGGGGGCAAGGGCATTACTTATGTTCAGAGACTGGTTTTCAAGTTATTTCAGTAGAAACATAAGGCAGAGAATTACATCAGAATAATTTACTTTTTCAAAAGCTGAGTCTGTATCTTGAGTGTTCAAAGTTCCAGATGTTTTTGAGATTGATACGCTCCATTACATTCTTGACTTTTGCCTCCAGCTTATAATATTCAGGTTCTCACTTAAATGCAACTTTAGATAAAATTTGAGTGATAAAATACCATTGCAAAACAAATTACTGCTATAAAAGCTTCATAAGAAAAGATTTATGGCTGACAGTACACATTCACAAATAAGAACTCTGTAGCTGTTCTTTATTTGGTGATGTGAAATTTATTCTTGATCCAGTATTCCCATTAAAAACTAGAAGAACGACTAGAGACAAAAAAATTATTAACAATTTACAAAATAAATAAATAATTGTGAGCACTCTGAAAGATGAAATCAACTTACTGATCACTTGCAAACAAGAGAAAGTGGCAAAGTGGGAGAAAGTGAGCTCATGCAGGAAGATCTAAAAGAGCAACTATACTTTACACCCCTTGAAAAGGCATCTCTAAGCTGATCAGAGAATGAGTGAGCTTAATGCCAACAGCAATATACAAACAGCAACTCAGCGATACAGTTATATGGGTGGTAGCACCACAATGAGGCTTAAGCAAGATAAGAGACCACATGATAAGAAGTGGTCCTGTTCTGGACTGATAAATCGGAATATTAAAAAAAGAAGGTACACTTGCACAGCTTTTCTTGATGCATTACAGAAATGGCTTATTTGCCCCAGTCATGACTGAAGAAGGAAAAGAATGCTGTAATAGTACATTAAAAGTAGCACACAAAGATATAAGAGCTACCTCTTACCTACTTCTTACTGACATTCATGATTGTTTCCAATTAAAGGCTAGCAAAGACAGCATGAAGAGACTAGCATAAATAATTGCTAGAAAACAGTAAATACCAAAATCACATGAAAATACTGAAGTTTATCATTGACACCATCACCACAGCTTCATATAGATAGAACAATCAAATGACTGATACAGTGTTATCTTCTTTCAGTGTCAGGCCAGAATCCCACTGAGATCAGCACAAAGTTACATTACACACACAGGCAGTTCTCCATTTAATTGTAGGCATCATTCTGGAAACAAAACTGACAATAAAATAAATAAATAAATACTTACTTGTCAAGGAAGTCTTTATCCACAACTGCACAGATATCAAGCAGAGGATTTCCCATTCCAAACAGGACATTTTCACTGTAAGAGAATCAATTATTTCAAGTTAGCTTAGCATTAGTTCATTGTTCCTAGTATATTATGTTGAAGACTTTTTCTTTATTAGAAATAAATGTTTTTCTTGAATACAGCTAAGGAACAAAAGATACACAATCTTGCCCAGTAGTTATATAGAGACCTGGCATACAGACAGTCAAATCTGAGTGAAGTATCACCCTAAAACAACCTTCTGTGATCAATACGCAGACTGCAAGCAATCTAGAATATATAAGGGTATATATTCTGTTAAGCTATCATTCACTGAGATAAAGAATTAGAGCTGCATGCCACATTCTGTAGTTTTGAAGGACTGCATTCAGTTTGCAATACCAGCTTTTAGATAGGGGGGCATCAGACCAGGTTACACGAATTCCACTGAACAGACTTTAGTTCACTCTGCTACTGACCAATAATTAACAATTTAAGTCTCTTTTAATAAACTGAAATCGAGAGACTGGATTCTGCATTGTCAGCCACCTTGAATGGTGTAGCTATCTACTGATTAGAACATACGTGCTTTTTAATTAATTTGAAATTCATTACTACAACTTCTGCCACATAAAAACAAGACACCAGGGATACTGTAAACAGCTGAAAGAGCTGGCTTTAACTTTTTATTAGGATTCATTCAGAAACCATGTGTTACATTTTCCTGAATAGCATGTACTTGGGTGATAATGCAGCAATACCAAAGGATTAGGCACGTGGCCTAGTGTCAAGTAGGAGTGAATTCAGCTGTTCTCAAAGGCTGCCCAAAACTACATCCAAATCCACTGCATTCCTTGCTAAGCTTAACACCTGCTGCCTCCAACTGGCAAGGCAAGCCCTTCCTTTAGCCACCGAAGGCAGCTTCAATATGACCACCAATACATCTCCCTCTTGACTATGCCTCTATGAAGTATTTGCAGAGAATTCCCTGTCTCTCCATCCCCCAAAAAGTACTACTGTAACACTGCACTTGGATCCAAAAGGTATCTGCAGTTTATCCAAAGCTGCATAAGTGTCAGCTGAATCTCAAAGAAAGCGAGTTTCCGACTGTTCCAGCTCATTTAGAGCAAGACAGATGTTTTAGAGGCTCTACATCTGCCTTCTAAATGATAGATTTCATTGATTTCTACTCAGCAGGATAAGGAAAAAAGGAATATAAAACAAGCTGAAATGGGATGATACAGAATAATCTCATGAATTTGTCCAACAGGGGCTAGAAACTCATTCTCTTGCTTCCTTCGCACAACTGCTATGAAAAGCCCCTAAGTGGCAAGTATTTGTCAAATCTGAAGCTACTTGACAAAAGTATACAAACTTCTTTCTCTTTATAATGCCACATTAGCCTCTACTAAATGCTAAATTCTGAAGTCTGGAAATGAAGAAGCGGAGAGCATTATTAATATCCTCGATATTGAAACACAGCAAGCCGTGTTTTAAGTATCCTATTTTTTGTTGTCACTTTAAAGACAGGCCTTTAAAGCCCATTTCACTGTAAGTGAAATGTGGAAGACACTGCTTTCTGAAGACCGAGTCAGAAATCCAGCTCACTCCTAACTGCAACATCTGCTTAGTAAAAATCTGTAAGACTCACTAAATACTTTTGTCAGTGTAAAAAGTATTGGTTCTTCTAAGTAACATAACCATACGTTATATCTAGCTAGAAGAAGAGGGAGAGATGACAGTTAAGAAGACAAAGATAGAGGGGATTGCAGCTTAAGCCCCAAGATAGGATGTTCTCTACTTTCTAAAAGTAAGCGTTGCATCAGTAGCATTGCAGGACAAAGAATGAACAAAACAGAATTCTAAAAGTGTTGAATGCGGATTTGTTCTAAACTGTACGCTCTTGTACTTGATGTTTAGCTGATGTTTAGCTCCTATACTTGATGTTTAGCCAATTCTCACATTCTGTGAAATTCTACACATCAATTTTATACCGACACTTAAGAAAAACAATGCGTATAACTGATAACTTCTATATAAGACAAGTATCTGCGCTTAAATGTATGGTATGCCAGCAGCAGCTGTACTTCAAGAACTGTCTGAAATACAGCTGAAATGTTGAGGTCACTGCCTATGAAAAAGTTACCTTGTTCGACGGAAAAGCAAACTAGAAGCTACCAAACATTTAACAAGCTGTGGGCTGCAGAACGTACTGGACAATACACTTGAAGCATCACGAGCGCAACTTTGTACTGGTTTAGCATCCACAGAATCCCTATCAAGCCAGTAACGTGCATACAAACTACTAATATGCCAACAGCAGCAGAACTAGCACTTCCAGTTCCTTTAATCCAGGCAGCTCTTTACATCCCATAGCACAAATCCTGTTCTATCCCCAAGCCTTCCTTCTCCCACAGTATTTTATAATAATCCCTGCTTAAGTATTCCAGAGGCTATATAGTAGGGTGCCATACGGAATGGAAAATTTTAAAAGCAAAGATAGCTACCACTAGACCAGTAAGTGTATGTTCAGAAACATTCCCCTGAAACTTCTGGGCAAACTCTCCCCAACCTCAGCATAGTTGTTTCTCACAACCAAATGTAGGATAGCAGAACTTGACAGCTTTTCAAACACATAAAACTTTGAGTATATTAACTGTTCAATTTCTCTGAAGAGAATAGGTACACTGGTTATAATACTCATTTTTGCCAATAATAATTTTGCAAACACAAGCTAATATATACTAATAGCTAGCCTTGTGTATTCAGATACATGTATTTCTACATTTTTGGTTGTTTCACCTAGTTGTTTGAATTAACTAAGTCCCCAGGTACTCAAACTTCCACACTTAAAACTAGATACTAACATTCCATTGGCAAAAAGGAGAAAAATCCATACAATCCATTGTACTGGAGACCATAGTTGTGTCATTCCTTGACTGACACTGCCTTTAGTAAAAATAACTTTTTGGCCAGAATGGGAAGACTCTAAACAATCTCTTCCCAAGTCACAAATTTTTAAAATTCAATAAGTTTACGCAGACAATTAAGATCACCACTGCAATTAGTGTTTTCTAATACAAGGGCTGCGAACCACAACCTGGAAAGGCTACTGTTCCTACTATTAAAGAGAAAGACTTGGCTGTGTAAATCCTTAGCGTGTTCAACCTCATTACCCCAACACTGGCTACACTTCAGTGCAGTGCAAACCACCCTTCCATTCTTGAGGGGCTGCAAAGTACTGTTACACTACTGCACTTTTTTGTGGTACCACATGAGGTATAGCAGTTACTTGACTACAATCTGCTCCTCTGTCCCCCCAAAAATTAAGAAAAAAACAACATATAGTCTGTAAATCCACATACTGCAAAAGCATAAAATTAAACATAATATTTAGGATCCTAGAGAATGCTAAATTTACAAGCCTCTGGAGTAGGAAATGGAGATATTCAACTGTTACATTCTCACCAAGTTTAACACTTTCAGAAGTACACATGAACCTTACTGGCCTATGTTTGCTGTTCAGTCACACTGGACACTTGCATTGATTAAAATTTCACAGATTATTTCCAACCAACTAGACACAAAGCATAGTGAGGAAGCAGCAACAGTTTCCTGAAATACGTATTGTGAACTCTCGCAGGTTATTTGAGAAATACACCTCCACACACACAGAAAAACACTTATGAACTCCACAGTCTCCCTGACTGTCTCTAGTCCCTTCTCTTGCACAGGAGCACTGGTGTCTAAGAATGTTCTTGCTTAACTCAACTAACCTGTTGCAAATGAACATTTAGCTCAGCTCTTCAAGAAACAAGCGACAGCTTCTCCACCTGCACAAAGGGCAGGCATGTAATTGACTATACACAGCCAGCGTAGGCGTGTGTGTATACATACACAGAGTACATATCTATATGACAGTATACATACTGTTCATAAACTCTAAACTAAGATGTTTATACAAATCTAAAACTTGTTTGGCCACAGAAATACACTGTCATCTAGCAGTGGCAACTTACTCTACAGAAAGCTTGGGTGAAGCATTTGCACACATTTGCATTCAGAACTCTCAGCAACAAGCCATGTATTTTACAAGCTTGTCGTTTAACTTTGGACTAGATGAAGAGTTAGCTGTAACTGCAAGTTCAAGCAATGTAATTCATTACATATAACTAAAACTTCGCCTGTTAATTACAGCATTTTGTTTGGAGATTGCCAAGATCACTGATCTCTCACAAACAGCCAGTGTTTCACATATTATTCTTATCACAAGTTGCAGAAGTAATGAAGTGAAACCAAACTGGATGGAGTAAAACAAAAAACACAAACAAACAAAAAAACACAGCTACCCTTCAATCATTTCTAAAAATTCAACAAAATTAACTATAACTGAATGCTCTGGAAAGCATGTCCAATGTCACGGTTATACACTACTAATGCTCTACTCTTGCAGGCATTTTTAAAAAATATCGTCCCATTTCAAGTTGGCTGCTGCACATTAGCAGTACTGCACCTAATTATCACACAATACTGTCATCATCTCATGCTGCTGTGCACTTCAGTGCAAGAACACCAAAATATCACTGAAAGTATATTATTAGTTACTGGCAGAGAGACAGAGGAATATTTTGAGCCTTTGGATATGGGTGTATCTTGCTTTAAAAAAAATATGTTTTTTAAGAAACAACAGGGTATTTTTGTCTCTTGTTAATTGCTACAAAAAATTTCTCATCTACCTAATAGTAACTAGCAGTAAAGGAAGCCAAGTTGAAAATTTCACCCTTTTTATTGCTCTATAACAGCCTCATACTGCTGTGCAGCTGTAACGTTCACTTAGTATTAAATTCTTATACTAAGACATTTTACAGCCAGAAAGCTTTAATAAAACACGATTGGGACACTTGGGTGTCCTAGTTGTGTGACAGCATGCTGTATACCTAGATTTCCATTCATGAATACAAGATATACTCTCAAAAGATCTAAAAAGTTAGTATTTCTGTAGAGTTTGACTGTGCCCTTAGAAGTAAGGCCAGTCAAGGCACGTTCTAAGCTTGTTCTCAGCATATTCATTTCAGCCACAATGGAACACAATCCAACTCCTTACAACAAAAGATTTGAATTTAACAAAAATCATTGATACTTGTAGTTAAAACGAAAGAGCAATAGTACCAGATTCATAGCATTTGCAATAGCTATAAGCTCTTGACCAAGAACATCCTTCTCTCATTACAGCTACCTACACAACATAAATCTAAGTGAATAAGATGACATTCACTGTCTGACACTGTAAGTACCTCAGAACTATTATGGCGTGATTCCAGAGCTCAGACAATTTCCCTCGCATCACTCGTCGGCAAATCACTTTAGCTTACAGACCTTAATCTGTAGGACTGCTCACAAGCTTTCCTTAGGTCTGAAGGCAACTATCTGGCTAAGGACTTACACGTTTATACACAGATTTCAAGGAGTATCTTCAGTGAAGATTTCATTCATTATGAAGCTTTCATAGTCTTCTAGAGTGACACGTTCACGGGTTCCAACTTGGAAGCCAAGCCTAAAGCTTTGGCCTTATGTAAGCAAGGCTGCCGCAGGGAAAAACAACTGTTCCACCAGCACCACCGGCTCCTCCCGCAGCTGCGCCAGCTCCACCAGCCCCAGCATGAAATACTACTGCGATTTCAAAGAGTTACTGCCTGCACCCGTAGGTCAGAGACAGTGTGAAACCCGACACAGCGAGTTTTGAGGGTGGGGAGGAGTGGTGGGAGTCGCCTTGAGTGACCATTGAACTTGGCGCCTGTAATTCCAGGTATTTCTCCAGCAACCGAAGGACTGACCAAAATAACTACACGGTGACGGTTGCCAGTTCACCTCCCAGTGCCACCCCATCCGAAGATGAAGTGTTTTAGGAAGCAGAACTGGTCACAACAGCCCCTTCCAGTGAGCGCTAAGTTCAGGGTTTGTCGCCCTTCAGCCGCCACTGATGAACCGGCACCGCCGCAGCCCCCGCAGGCTGCCGAGACCCCGGCCTGTCCTGACCGCGCTGCTTATCGCTACCGGGAGTTCACTCACAGTTCGGTC